>JBBHAA010003595.1:0-108417 GCA_037953035.1 Aquarana catesbeiana | reverse complement strand
CGTGCACAGCCGCACCAGATTCTGCACCCTCCAGTTTTAGTAAATCACCCCTCCCCATCCCCCACCCCCCATATATCTACATGAGCGCAAATGTAGGTGTGTCTAACGATTGCGGTCACTAAACTTATCTAGCCAATCGTACGTACCCCCATATTGGAGCCAACCCCCCCTTGTTAGTAATTATATATGTACTGTAGGCATTGTAAATGGCGGGCGCATAGTAGGAGGTTGTCCAAAACGCATTGGTGTGCTTATGCTTTAGGCAATAAAACGCGTGTATCAGTCCAATGTCAGCAGCTCATAGCAAAGATAGAGGAGCCATCGCAGAACCCCCCCCCCCCCGAAACATGGAACAATCTGCTACAATGCGATCCAAGATAAGCAGACTCAGAATAAACAAGGTGCATGTCACCTGATCCCACGCTGGTGCGCCCCCCACTGTCCGCCTTCCGTATCAGTCACGTCATTCATTCACCTTCTGTATATCTTGTGCAATGTGTTGTAATATTGACGGGCAGGAAATGATGTATTTTATGCTGATTGGTCGCTCAGTGACTCCTCCCCCTAATCTCCTCCAATGTTCTCTCTTCTCTTCCAGTCTTTCCATTACGCATCTCTGAGGGTAAAAACCAAAAAAAGATCAAAAGGTAAAAACTCTGAAAACTTCTGATGACGTTCTCACCATTACATACGTGTGCTACAATGAGACATGTGTCATTTGTTTCATTTCAATTTCTTTTTATTTATTTTTTTTTTTTACGAATTTTGACAAATTTGTTAATTCGGAAATATCCAAATTAACGAAAACCCATTTAACAAATTTTTCCAAATAATTGTAAATTCGAATATTCAAAAAATTCGTAAATTAAAAAAATCGCAAATTCGAAATCCGGAAATTAGAACGAAAATTCAAAAGAACGAAAATCCAAAAATAAGAACAGAAAATTCGAAAACCCGAAAATTCAAAAATCAGAAATAATTACCAACTAATAACTTCATTATAATAATTCATTCTTAAATAAATAAATTGAATTAAATTATTATAATAAATAAATTAATTATATAAATTATTATAATACATAAGTGAATTAAATTAAATTAAATAAATAATTAATAAATAACTTAACTATTACTAACTATTAAATGATAGGTATTGGAGTTTCCTTTCAAATTTGGCTGTTAGTGAACGTAAAGAATACGAATTTATCCGAAGTTACGAATTATCCGAAAAAACGAATGCAGCATCTAAAAATAAAATGGAACATAAAGAATTAATAATAATAAATAACAATAATAATAATAATAAAAACTTTTTATCACTATTATTTTTTCATTCGTTCCATTTGTTTAGATGCGGCATTTGTTATTTCGGATAATTCGTAACTTCGGATAAACTCGTATTCGTTACGTTCACTAAACAGCCAAATTTGAAAAGAAATTCCAATACCTATCATTTAATAATTATTATTTAGAATTTTCAGATTCTCTTTCTTTTCATTTTTTGGATTTTTGAGTTGTTCACATTTACAAATCTTTGAATTTCCTGATTTTCAAATTTACAAATTTTCGAATTTACGACTTTGAATTTACGAAAATTGAAAAAAAAAAAAAAAATCCTATGAAACGAAAACGAACACATTTTTTCGGCAGTGGACATGTCTAGCTACAATGCAGGGTCGCAGCGCGCTAAAATCACACGAAAACCACTTACCGTTCTAATCTATGAAGCTCTTCATCACTGCGCTGCATGAGGGGGGCGGAGCCTTGTGTTGCTGGGAAAATCCCGCTTGCTGCTTTTTGTTAATTTTGGTAAAAAGGCGAATTACATTATAGACAATGGAAACGCAATATGCATTTTCATCAAAACGTTTCTCAAGTCACGTGACCATATTTCCAACAAACACCCCCTCCCCTCCCCCCCCAAACATATAGGGAGAGGAAAGGACTATGAGTGGTTATACCGGTACATCATCCAACTATGGGTGGTTATACCGATACGTCGCCCAACTATGGGTGGTTATACCAGTATGTCATCCAACTATGGGTGGTTATACCGGTACGTCACCCAACTATGAGTGGTTATACCGGTACATCGCCCAACTATGGGTGGTTATACTGGTACGTCATCCAATTATGGGTGGTTATACCTGTACATCATCAAACTATGGGTGGTTATACCGGTACATCGCCCAACTAAGGGTGGTTATACAGGTACGTTGCCCAACTATGAGTGGTTATACCAGTACATCGCCCAAATATGGGTGGTTATACTGGTACGTCATGCAACTATGGGTGGTTATACCGGTACATCGCCCAACTAAGGGTGGTTATATGGGTACGTCGCCCAACTATGGGTGGTTATACCGGTACGTCGCCCAACTATGAGTGGTTATACGGGTACGTCACTCAAGTATAGCTGGTTGTACCAGTACGTCACCCAACTATGGGTGGTTATACCGGTACGTCACCCAACTATGGGTGGTTATACCGGTTTGTCATCCAACTATGGGTGGTTATACCGGTACGTCCCCCAACTATAGATGGTTATACCAGTATGTCATCCAACTATGGGTGGTTATACCGGTACGTCATCCAATTATGGGTGGTTATACCGGTACATCATCCAACTATGGGTGGTTATACTGGTACGTCATCCAATTATGGGTGGTTATACCGGTACATCGCCCAACTAAGGGTGGTTATACGGGTACGTCGCCCAACTATAGGTGGTTATACCGGTACGTTGCCCAACTATGAGTGGTTATACCGGTACATCGCCCAACTATGGGTGGTTATACTGGTACGTCATCCAACTATGGGTGGTTATACCGGTACATCGCCCAAGGGTGGTTATATGGGTACGTCGCCCAACTATGGGTGGTTATACCGGTACGTCGCCCAACTATGAGTGGTTATACGGGTACGTCACCCAACTATGAGTGGTTATACCGGTACATCGCCCAACTATGGGTGGTTATACTGGTACGTCATCCAATTATGGGTGGTTATACCGGTACATCATCCAACTATGGGTGGTTATACCGGTACATCGCCAACTATGGGTGGTTATACTGGTACGTCATCCAATTATGGGTGGTTATACCGGTACATCATCCAACTATGGGTGGTTATACCGGTACATCGCCCAACTATGGGTGGTTATACTGGTACGTCATCCAATTATGGGTGGTTATACCTGTACATCATCAAACTATGGGTGGTTATACCGGTACATCGCCCAACTAAGGGTGGTTATACAGGTACGTTGCCCAACTATGAGTTGTTATACCGGTACATCGCCCAAATATGGGTGGTTATACTGGTACGTCATGCAACTATGGGTGGTTATACCGGTACATCGCCCAACTAAGGGTGGTTATATGGGTACGTCGCCCAACTATGGGTGGTTATACCGGTACGTCGCCCAACTATGAGTGGTTATACGGGTACGTCACTCAAGTATAGCTGGTTGTACCAGTACGTCACCCAACTATGGGTGGTTATACCGGTACGTCACCCAACTATGGGTGGTTATACCGGTTTGTCATCCAACTATGGGTGGTTATACTGGTACGTCCCCCAACTATAGGTGGTTATACCAGTATGTCATCCAACTATGGGTGGTTATACCGGTACATCACCCAACTATGGGTGGTTATACTGGTACGTCATCCAATTATGGGTGGTTATACCGGTACATCGCCCAAGGGTGGTTATATGGGTACGTCGCCCAACTATGGGTGGTTATACCGGTACGTTGCCCAACTATGAGTGGTTATACCGGTACATCGCCCAACTATGGGTGGTTATACTGGTACGTCATCCAACTATGGGTGGTTATACCGGTACGTCGCCCAACTATGGGTGGTTATACGGGTACGTCACTCAAGTATAGCTGGTTGTACCAGTACGTCACCCAACTATGGGTGGTTATACCGGTACGTCGCCCAACTATGGCTGGTTGTACCAGTACATTGCCCAACTATGGGTGATTATACCTGTAAGTCACCCAACTATGGGCGGTTATACTGGTAAGTCACCCAGCTATGGGTGGTTATACTGGTACATTGCCTAACTTTGTGCGTTATTAAAGTATATTTTGGAAAGTATAAATTGCGTTTGAAAAAACCTCTGCGCAAATACCGTGTGACCTAAAAAATTGCAACACCCACCATTATATTCTCTAGGGCCTCTGCTTTAAAAAAAAGAAAAAAACATATAATGTTTGGGGGGTTCTAAGTAATTCTCTAGCAAAAGAATACAGATTTTTACATGTAGGAGCGAAGTGTCAGAATGGGCGCGGTCTTTGCGCAGTTAATAAATACAACGCTGAACACCCAATCCTGTGCAGGGAAAAATGTCAGATTTATTTGCTTGCAGGTGATTGGATGATAGTCGGGGCCCATTTACATTGATGGCGGTGCATTCATTCATGTTAAGTGCTTTGCATTGAGGCGTCCCATTGAAATGAATGGGCTGCCAACCCACACCTGAGCGAACGTTCTCCACTCGTTTAGTATATCAGCCTTATGGCCCCCTTCACCCCAGGGAACCGATCGGGGTCCGCCTGTCTGTTTTTCAGGCAGATCCCGATCGGACCACCCATTGTTCTCTATAGGGGTGGTGGATGTCCGCTGACACCCGCCGCCATCCGATCCAAAACAATCCGCTAAAAACAGATGTATGTGGATACGTTTGCCATCCGTCTGGCGGATCGGATTGGATGGAAATGGACATGCAGTCCATTTCCAATCCGATCGCCCCATAGAGGAGAGTGGGCCTGGTCATCCGCCTTCTCAGGGGGTCATCCGCCTGCTTAGAGGGTCATCCGCCTGCTTAGGGGGTCATCCGCCTTCTCTGGGGGTCATCCGCCTGCTCTGGGGGTCATCCGCCTGCTCAGGGGGTCACCCGCATGCTCTGGGGGTCATCCACCTGCTCTGGGGGTCATCCGCCTGCTCAGGGGGTCATCTGCCTGCTCTGGGGGTCATCCGCCTTCTCAGGGGGTCATCCGCCTGCTCAGGGGGTCATCCGCCTGCTCAGGGGGTCATCCGCCTGCTCAGGGGGTCACCCGCCTGCTCTGGGGGTCATCCGCCTGCTCAGGGGGTCATCTGCCTGCTCTGGGGGTCATCTGCCTGCTCTGGGGGTCATCCGCCTTCTCAGGGGGTCACCCGCCTGCTCTGGGGGTCATCCGCCTGCTCTGGGGGTCATCTGCCTGCTCAGGCGGTCATCCGCCTTCTCAGGGGGTCATCCATCTGCTCTGGGGGTTCAACCGCCTGCTCTGGGGGTCATCCGCCTGCTCAGGGGGGTCATCTGCCTGCTCTGGGGGTCATCCGCCTGCTCAGGGGGTCATCCGCCTTCTCAGGGGGTCACCCGCCTGCTCTGGGGGTCATCCGCCTGCTCTGGGGGTCATCCGCCTGCTCAGGGGGTCATCTGCCTGCTCTGGGGGTCATCCGCCTGCTCAGGGGGTCATCCGCCTTCTCAGGGGGTCACCCGCCTGCTCTGGGGGTCATCCGCCTGCTCTGGGGGTCATCCGCCTGCTCTGGGGGTCATCTGCCTGCTCTGGGGGTCATCCGCCTGCTCAGGCGGTCATCCGCCTTCTCAGGGGGCCATCCGCCTGCTCTGGGGGTTCAACCGCCTGCTCTGGGGGTCATCCGGCTGCTCTGGGGGTCATCTGCCTGCTTAGGGGGTCATCCGCCTGCTCTGGGGGTCATCCGCCTGCTCAGGGGGTCATCTGCCTACTCTGGGGGTCATCCTCCTGCTCGGGGGGGTCATCAGCCTCCTCGGGGGGGTCATCCGCCTGCTCGAGGGGGTCATCTGCGTGCTTAGGGGGTCATCCGCCTGCTCGGGGGGTCATCCGCCTGCTCTGGGGGTCATCCGCCTGCTCAGGGGGTCATCCGCCTGCTTAGGGGGTCATCCGCCTTCTCAGGGGGTCACCCGCCTGCTCTGGGGGTCATCCGCCTGCTCTGGGGGTCATCCGCCTGCTCTGGGGGTCATCCGCCTTCTCAGGGGGTCATCCGCCTGCTCTGGGGGTTCAACCGCCTGCTCTGGGGTTCATCTGCCTGCTTAGGGGTTCATCTGCCTGCTTAGGGGGTCATCTGCCTGCTCAGGGGGTCATCCGCCTGCTCGGGGGGGTCATCCGCCTGCTCGGGGGGGTCATCCGCCTGCTCGGAGGGGTCATCCGCCTGCTCTGGGGGTCATCAGCCTGCTCGGGGGGGTCATCCGCCTGCTCTGGGGGTCATCCGCCTGCTCTGGGGGTCATCAGCCTGCTCGGGGGGGTCATCAGCCTGCTCGGGGGGGTCATCAGCCTGCTCGGGGGGGTCATCAGCCTGCTCGGGGGGGTCATCAGCCTGCTGGGGGGGGGTCATCCGCCTGCTTGGGGGGGTCATCTGCATGCTTAGGGGGTCATCCGCCTGCTCAGGGGATATCAGCAGACAGATCTGATTGGGTGGATCCGCTGCGTCTGAAAGGGGCCTATTACATCGTTCCATCGATTGAACCAATCACAGCCACAGATGGGATATTCCGTCCATCGCTGACAAATGAGAACTGAGACTTTTTTTTTCTGAACAATACAGAAACATTTTACCAAAAAAAAAACTTTGTTCCGGTTTTTTTGTGGAGAAAAGGAAACAAAGTTGCTTCTCTGTTCTCTGCTGGGCCGTTAACCCCTTCAGTGCTGCGCTGTACAGAAATGTATGTCTCGGGTGACAACGCTGCTGTACGATTTCACTGAGGGGTGAACAGTGTTGTCACCCTATTACAGGAAGGGGAGAAATGACAGAGTCACTGGCGGGATCAACAGGTAATAAAAATATGTTACCGAGTGTCACCCCCGACAGCCGGCGCCATACATGTCCGATTTTTTTATCCCGTGTTCCACTATAACAAACATCTTCCTAATAACTGATACTAAAAGAAAGAGATTTTGCATCAAAGTTGAGATTTTCTCTTTTCTCCATGGCAGGAAATTCGCTGACCAGCGGGAGCCGGCGGAGGATTTCCTGTAAGGATCTCGGCCACGGAGACTGTGAGGGATGGCTGTGGAAGAAGAAGGACGCCAAGGGATATTTCACCCAGAAGTGGAAGAAGTATTGGTTCATCCTGAAGGACTCCGCCCTCTACTGGTACACCAATCAAAACGTGAGTCACAATGCATGTGACTGGGGGGGCTCTATTGTGGGGTTCAAGAGGATGAAGGAGGCGCTGAGGAGGCGATACAATCCCCCCCCCCCTCCCCCGCACTGCCTGAAGTGTCATCATCCCAAAGAGGAATGCTACTGACAATGAGCCCATAGAGAGATACAAAGGAACATTGTTTATAAACATTGATCAGACAGGAGATAGAGAGATACAAAGTAACATTGTTTATAAACGTTGATCAGACGGGAGATAGAGAGATACAAAGTAACATTGTTTATAAACATTGATCAGACAGGAGATAGAGAGATACAAAGTAACATTGTTTATAAACGTTGATCAGACGGGAGATAGAGAGATACAAAGTAACATTGTTTATAAACATTGATCAGACAGGAGATAGAGAGATACAAAGTAACATTGTTTATAAACATTGATCAGACAGGAGATAGAGAGATACAAAGTAACATTGTTTATAAACAGACAGTGTGCCCCAACTGAGTCCCCAGTCCCTCCGACACATATAGGGATCACTCCCTCCGACACATAGGGATCATTCCCTCCGACACATAGGGATCATTCCCTCCGACACATAGGGATCACTCCCTCTGACACATAGGGATCACTCCCTCTGACACATAGGGATCACTCCCTCTGACACATAGGGATCACTCCCTCCGACACATAGGGATCAGCCCTCCATGGATGGGAGAAGTGACGATCTATTTCCTATTTCCAGGATGAAAAGGCGGAGGGGTTCATCAGCCTCCCAGAGTTCAGGATCGATCGTGCCATCGAATGTCGGAGGAAACAGTAAGTAGACGGAGAAGTTTCCATCCCCCGCACACAGAGGGGTGCCGGGATGAGGGGGATACATTATATATTCATATCATAGAGATGACCCTGATTATAGATATTCCCATGTATATATATATATATATTCCACATCTCTCCTCACTGAGATTATAAATATATTATCAGCAGATAACGATCGTTATACTTCCACCTCGTTCATTTCTACACTGAGAGGTGAAAGGTCACTCTTCTATCCAGCAGATGGCGATGTGACAGAGCAGAGCTGGGGGGTGTGGCCTCTGTCATGCAGCAGGGCTGGGGGTGTGGCCTCTGTCATGCAGCAGAGCAGGGCTTGAGGTGTGGCCTCTGTCATTAAGCAGAGCTGGGGGTGTGGTTTCTGTCATTCAGCAGGGCTAGGGGTGTGGCCTCTGTCATTCAGCAGGGCTGGGGGTGTGGCCTCTGTCATTCAGCAGGGCTGGGGGTGTGGCCTCTGTCATTCAGCAGGGCTGGGGGGTGTGGCCTCTGTCATAGGGCGGAGTGATAGTGTCATTGTATCCATACAGTGTAACATTCCATCTCTGGTGTTGATAGAACAGCCAATGACATGTTGATCTGTGATACATTGCCCCGCCCCCTCGGAACGTTTCCTTTGAAGTGATGAAATGAGGAATATTTTGTGTTTTCTCCGCAGCGCCTTCAAAGCGTGTCACCCGAAAATCAAGAGTTTCTTCTTTGCGACGGACTGTCTGGAGGAGATGAACAGGTAGGATGAGAGAACGGTGATATTCGATCGATGCTCGGTGTGCGCGTCACGCCGGATCGTAGAACATCGCCCTGGCAGCCGTCTGTTGTGGGGGGGGAGGGGGGGTTCTTTAGGATTTGTGTTCCTGGACATTCCGAGAAAACATATATACCTCTGTGCCCATCCCCCATCTATAGAAGGTTCTACTAACATTTCTGTGTCGTTGTGTCCTGAGAACCGGAGGAGAACCGCAACCATCAGTCTGCTGCAGGCAGGAGGAGGCATTTCCTCAGTCTCCCCTCCCCCAGTGATCAGACTGTACATTGTAACTTTGTCACAGTTCCATCTGCCGCTTTCCTTCGGACTATCAGTTCAGTATTTTGGACAAAGTTTGTGTTTTTTGTTGTTCCACCGCCGATCTTCTGTCCCGCTCATTCCTCAGATGTTGTCGCAGTTCATAGAATGTTGGGACGTCTCTCATTATTTAGCTGCGGCTCTGATCGGGAAAAGACGGCGTCCCCAGCAGGCTGTCATTGGTTGGAATCCTCCGCCGGCGCTGCCCTGCGTGCGTCTCGGTCACAGACTTCATCCTGCAAAATTAATGTGACCCCCCCCCCCGCTGCTTCGTCAGATCACAGCCACATGTACGGCGATAAATAATTCACCGCCGTGCCAACTGCGCCTTTCCTCCCTCGCCGGCTCTATTCTGGACTTCTTCTGCTGTGAACGCGGCTTTTCTATTTTCGAAACGTGTGTAAATCTCTCCGGGGTTATTGGTGGTTCCTCTGCAACTTAAAATAGAAATTCTCAAATATGGCAAGACGCGAGAAATCAATATGGCCGCCGGTCCAAGAAGCGAGGATTAAATATGGTGGCCGGTCCAAGACACAAGGATTCAATATGGTGGCTGGTCCAAGACGCGAGAAATCAATCTTGCGGCCTGTCCAAGACGTGAGGATTCAGTATGGCGGCCGGTCCAAGAAGCGAGGAATCAATCTGGCGGTCAGTCCAAGACGCGAGAAATCGATATGGCGGCCGGTCCAAGACGCGAGGACTCAATCTGGCGGCCAGTCCAAGACGCGAGAAATCAATATGGCGGCCGGTCCAAGACGCGAGGACTCAATCTGGCGGCCGGTTCAAGACGCGAGGATTCAATATGGCGGCCGATCCAAGACACGAGGATTCAATATGTCGGCCGATCCAAGACACGAGGATTCAATATGTCGGCCGATCCAAGACACGAGGATTCAATATGGCGGCCGATCCAAGACACGAGGATTCAATATGGCGGCAGTAGTGGATGGTGTCAGTAGAGCAATGGACATGAGTAGGGCAGAGGTTGGTGTCAGTGGGGTAAATGCTGCCCTTCGTGACCAGGTGTAATAGGGGCAGATGGAATCCATCCAGTCCAACCTCTATGTGTGATTATATGTCATATTACATTGTATATCCCTGTATATTGCGGTCATTCAGGTGATTATCTAATAGTTTTATGAAACGATCGATTGGTGATGGATTTTTAATGATAAAATGTATATTGTGGCTTCATATTGGGACGTGGCCGGAATTCACTCCTCACTGACCCCGATGTGATTGTTTGGCCCCCCACATGGCTGGAAGGAGATCGTTGATCGGGGATCCCCAATGTACGGCCTGCAGCCCCGGTCAGTGCCGGATCTTCACAGTGCAGAGATCGAAGATTCACTCAGAAGAGGCTCCCTATGGTCTTCGTTTCTCTGATGGGATCCTGATGTAAGGGGGACTCTGATGGGGATCCTGATGTAAAGGGGGACTCTGATGGAGATCCTGATGTAAGGGGGGACTCTGATGGGGATCCTGATGTAGGGGGGGACTCTGATGGGGATCCTGATGTAGGGGGGACTCTGATGGAGATCCTGATGTAGGGGAGGACTCTGATGGGGATCCTGATGTAGGGGGGGACTCTGATGGGGATCCTGATGTAGGGGGGACTCTGATGGAGATCCTAATGTAAGGGGGGACTCTGATGGAGATCCTGATGTAAGGGGGGACTCTGATTGGAGATCCTGATGTAAGGGGGGACTCTAATGGGGATCCTGATGTAGGGAAGGACTCTGATGGGATCCTGATGTAAGGGGGACTCTGATGGAGATCCTAATGTAAGGGGGGACTCTGATGGAGATCCTGATGTAAGGGGGGACTCTGATTGGAGATCCTGATGTAAGGGGGGACTCTAATGGGGATCCTGATGTAGGGAAGGACTCTGATGGGATCCTGATGTAGGGGAGGACTCTGATGGGGAGCCTGATGTAGGGGAGGACTCTGATGGGGAAACTGATGTAGGGGAGGACTCTGATGGGATCCTGATGTAGGGGAGGACTCTGATGGGGATCCTGATGTAGGGGAGGATTCTGATGGGATCCTGATGTAAGGGAGGACTCTGATGGGATCCTGATGTAGGGAAGGACTCTGATGGGGACCCTGATGTAGGGGAGGAATATGATGGGGATACTGATGTAGGGGAGGACTCTGATGGGGAAACTGATGTAGGGGAGGACTCTGATGGGATCCTGATGTAGGGGAGAACTCTGATGGGGATCCTGATGTAAGAGAGGACTCTGATGGGGATCCTGATGAAGGGGAGGACTCTGATGGGGACCCTGATGTAAGGGAGGACTTTTATGGGGACCCTGATGTAAGGGAGGACTCTGATGGGATCCTGATGCAAGGGGGGACTCTGATGGGATCCTGATGCAAGGGGGGACTCTGATGGGGATACTGATGTAGGGGAGGACTCTGATGGGGAAACTGATGTAGGGGAGGACTCTGATGGGATCCTGATGTAGGGAAGGACTCTGATGGGGACCCTGATGTAGGGGAGGAATATGATGGGGATACTGGTGTAGGGGAGGACTCTGATGGGGAAACTGATGTAGGGGAGGACTCTGATGGGATCCTGATGTAGGGGAGGACTCTGATGGGGATCCTGATGTAAGAGAGGACTCTGATGGGGATCCTGATGAAGGGGAGGACTCTGATGGGATCCTGATGTAAGGGGGGACTCTGATGGGATCCTGATGCAAGGGGGGACTCTGATGGGGATCCTGATGTAGGGGGGGGACTCTGATGGGGATACTGATGTAGGGGAGGACTCTGATGGGGATACTGATGTAGGAGGGACTCTGATGGGGATCCTGATGTAGGGGAGGACTCTGATGGAGACCCTGATGTAAGGGAGGACTCTGATGGGGACCCTGATGTAAGGGAGGACTCTGATGGGATCTTGATGTAAGGGAGGACTCTGATGGGATCCTGATGTAAGGGAGGACTCTGATGGGATCCTGATGTAAGGGGGGGACTCTGATGGGATCCTGATGTAAGGGGGGACTCTGATGGGATCCTGATGTAAGGGGGGACTCTGATGTAGGGGAGGACTCTGATGGTAACTCTGATGGGGATCCTGATGTAAGGGGGACTCTGATGGGGATCCTGATGTAAGGGGGACTCTGATGGGGATCCTGATGTAAGGGAGGACTCTGATGGGGACCCTGATGTAAGGGAGGACTCTGATGGGATCCTGATGTAAGGAGGGACTCTGATGGGATCCTGATGTAAGGAGGGACTCTGATGGGATCCTGATGTAAGGGGGACTCTGATGGGGACCCTGATGTAAGAGGAGACTGTGATGGGGATGATGTAAGGGGGGACTCTGATGGGGATGATGTAAGGGGGGACTCTGATGGGGACTTGATGTAAGGGGGACTCTGATGGGGATGCTGTAAGGGGGGACTCTGATGGGGATTATGTAAGAGGGGGCTCTGATGGGGATTATGTAAGAGGGGGCTCTGATGGGGATGCTGTAAGGGGGGACTCTGATGAGGATTCTGATGTAAGAGGGACTCTGATGGGGATGATGTAAGAGGGGACTCTGATGGGGACGATGTAAGGGGGGACTCTGATGGGGATGATGTAAGGGGGGACTCTGATGGGGATGATGTAAGGGGGGACTCTGATGGGGATGATGTAAGGGAGGACTCTGATGGGGATGATGTAAGGGGGGGACTCTGATGGGGATGATGTAAGGGGGGACTCTGATGGGGATGATGTAAGGGAGGACTCTGATGGGGATGATGTAAGGGGGGGACTCTGATGGGGATGATGTAAGGGAGGACTCTGATGGGGATGATGTAAGGGGGGGACTCTGATGGGGATGATGTAAGGGGGGCTCTGATGGGGACGATGTAAGGGGGGGCTCTGATGGGGACGATGTAAGGGGGGACTCTGATGGGGATCCTAATGTAAGGGAGGACTCTGATGGGGACCCTGATGTAAGAGGAGACTGTGATGGGGATGATGTAAGGGGGGACTCTGATGGGGACTTGATGTAAGGGGGGACTCTGATGGGGATGCTGTAAGGGGGACTCTGATGGGGATTATGTAAGAGGGGGCTCTGATGGGGATTATGTAAGGGGGGACTCTGATGAGGATTCTGATGTAAGAGGGACTCTGATGGGGATGATGTAAGAGGGGACTCTGATGGGGACGATGTAAGGGGGGACTCTGATGGGGATGCTGTAAGGGGGGACTCTGATGAGGATTCTGATGTAAGAGGGACTCTGATGGGGATGATGTAAGAGGGGACTCTGATGGGGATGATGTAAGGGGGGACTCTGATGGGGATGATGTAAGGGGGGACTCTGATGGGGATGATGTAAGGGAGGACTTTGATGGGGATGATGTAAGGGAGGACTCTGATGGGGATGCTGTAAGGGGGGGACTCTGATGGGGATGATGTAAGAGGGGACTCTGATGGGGATGATGTAAGGGGGGACTCTGATGGGGATGATGTAAGGGGGGACTCTGATGGGGATGATGTAAGGGAGGACTCTGATGGGGATGATGTAAGGGGGGACTCTGATGGGGATGATGTAAGGGAGGACTCTGATGGGGATGATGTAAGGGGGGACTCTGATGGGGATGATGTAAGGGAGGACTCTGATGGGGATGATGTAAGGGGGGACTCTGATGGGGATGATGTAAGGGAGGACTCTGATGGGGATGATGTAAGGGAGGACTCTGATGGGGATGATGTAAGGGAGGACTCTGATGGGGATGCTGTAAGGGGGGGACTCTGATGGGGATGATGTAAGAGGGGACTCTGATGGGGATGATGTAAGGGGGGACTCTGATGGGGATGATGTAAGTGAGGACTCTGATGGGGATGATATAAGGGAGGACTCTGATGGGGATGATATAAGGGAGGACTCTGATGGGGATGATATAAGGGAGGACTCTGATGGGGATGATGTAAGGGGGGGCTCACAGATTTTTTTGAATATTTGTTTAATATACAATGTAATACAATGTTGTGGGGCCAGTGCTGAGGGGGTGGGGCCAGTGCCGAGGGGGTGGGGCCAGTGTCGAGGGGGTGGAGCCAGTCTCTGTATTGTCCATATTGTATAATGTGAAGACCTCGATGGCGGCTCATCTCCGGCGGTAACGATATAATCGGTTTGTGAAGTGAGATGAGGTGACGCCATAAAGCCGATTACGACCTTCTCTTATCAATAAACGCAGCTGAGATTTATCCCGCCGCTTTGTCTCCGCCGCCAAATTCATTGGCTGAACTTATGTAAATGTCTCCTGAATAGATTACCCGCCATGTTTATTAAGCAGGGACCTAAAACGCATTTTACGGTCAAAAAGACGACTTTACTTTTACGATTGGTCTGGTGATAAACCGCGGAGATGTGCGCACTTCAAATAAATCCGCGCCGCGTTTATCAAAGGCGGGGGGAGGGGTGCTCTGTCCTGATTACCAATCTGCTAATTGGACAATAAAAAGAAACCGACAATTCTTAGAAACGGATCTGAAAGATTGTTAGCGAGTCCCAAATATGTTCAATATTTCGCATCACGATCATCGACATCCGAAGAAAAATGGGAATTTAGGTCAATAAACAAGTAAAATATATCAATTCTTTTATTATGAATATTACAAAGGTTACAATCTCCTATAGACAGAGCGATCGCCTATCACCGTGTCGGGTCACCTGTTGGTGGCACTGAGCTCCCCAGTGGGAGGTTGCAGTTCCAGTGTCCACCAGCGGGTGTCTCCCAACAGCCAGCAGTCTACGCATTTCGCAGATTCTCAGTCTTCTTCTTCAGGACACGGATGTTCCTGATTTTTCTTTCCTTTCCACAGTCAGGGAGTTGTTTGGCAAACAACAAATCTCTCCATGTATACTGTACTGTATACTGTTTCCAATATCTCCAAAGAGACGTGGTCTTATATGTCTCCTATCTCCAAGGGGTAATGTCTTATGTCTCCTATCTCCAAGGGGCAATGTCTTATATCTCCTATCTCCAAGGGGTGTGGTCTTATATGTCTCCTATCTCCAAAGGGCGTGGTCTTATATGTCTCCAATCTTCAAGGGGGCATGGTCTTGTATGTCTCTTATCTTCAAGGGGTGTGGTTTTATATGTTTCCTATCTCCAAGGGGTTTGGTCTTATATGTCTCCTATCTCCAAGGAGCGTGGTCTTATATCTCTCCTATCTCCAAGGGCATGGTCTTAGATGTCTCCTATCTCCAAGGGGCGTGGTCTTATGTGTCTTATCTCCAAGGGGTGTGGTCTTGTCTCTTATCTCTAAGGGGCGTTGTCTTATATGTCTCCTATCTCCAAGGGGCGTGGTCTTATGTCTCCTAGCTCCAAGGGCATGGTCTTAGATGTCTCCTATCTCCAAGGGGTGTGGTCTTATGTGTCTTATCTCCAAGGGGTGTGGCCTTGTCTCTTATCTCCAAGGGGCGTTGTCTTATATGTCTCCTATCTCCAAGGGGCGTGGTCTTATGTCTCCTAGCTCCAAGGGGAGTGGTCTTATGTCTCCTATCTCCAAGGGGCGTGGTCTTATGTCTCCTATCTCCAAGGGGTGTGGTCTTATGTCTCCTATCTCCAAGGGGCGTGGTCTTATGTCTCCTATCTCCAAGGGGCGTGGTCTTATATGTCTCCTATCTCCATGAGGCGTGGTCTTATATGTCTCCGATCTCCAAGGGGCGTGGTCTTATATGTCTCCTATCTCCAAGGGGCGTGGTCTTATATGTCTCCGATCTCCAAGGGGCGTGGTCTTATGTCTCCTATCTCCAAGGGGCATGGTCTTATATGTCTCCTATCTCCAAGGGGCGTGGTCTTACATGTCTCCTATCTCCAAGGGGCGTGGTCTTATATGTCTCCTATCTCCATGAGGCGTGGTCTTATATGTCTCCGATCTCCAAGCGGCGTGGTCTTATATGTCTCCAATCTCCATGAGGAGTGGTCTTATATGTCTCCGATCTCCAAGGGGCGTGGTCTTATGTCTCCTATCTCCAAGGGGCATGGTCTTATATGTCTCCTATCTCCAAGGGGCGTGGTCTTATATGTCTCCTATCTCCAAGGGGCGTGGTCTTATGTCTCCTATCTCCAAAGGGCGTGGTCTTATTTCTCCTATCTCCAAGGGGCGTGGTCTTATGTCTCCTATCTCCAAGGGGCGTGGTCTTATATGTCTCCTATCTCAAAGGGGCGTGGTCTTACATGTCTCCGATCTCCAAGGGGCGTGGTCTTATATGTCTCCGATCTCCAAGGGGCGTGGTCTTATATGTCTCCTATCTCCAAGGGGCGTGGTCTTATGTCTCCTATCTCCAAGGGGCGTGGTCTTATATGTCTCCTATCTCAAAGGGTCGTGGTCTTATATGTCTCCTATCTCCAAGGGGCGTGGTCTTATATGTCTCCTCCCAGTGCAGAATGGAAACATTCATTCGATTACTAATTTCATTTTCGGAATTCGTTTCCTTTCATTTATTCATTTTCTAACAAATTCCAGATTTTCGGAACAATTCGAATCGGTGGGAAATGTGTCGTTGGAATTCGAATTCTGTGTGAAGAATAGCTGGTTGTTAAGGGGCGGGGTGGGAAGCCGGCCGCCGCCCCCTTAACATCCGATGTCTCATCAGCTGTCAGCGGGATTCCCCCACTGACAGCTGAATGTAAAAAAAAAAAAAAAATGCAGGAATGGGGAAATGAAAAATAAAAATGATGGCGTATTGATCGACTTTTCTGTTTGTCTTTCTTTTCCATTTGAATTTGAAGATTATTTATTTATTCATATTTTAGAGCTCCCTGTGATTTCTCCCCCCTCCCCCTCTCCAGGCCATTATTCGTTTTCTATGAGGTACTTACCAGATGCCTCGGGTCCAGCGCTGTCTCCTGCAGGTCACCGGCACCACCGTCTTGAATACAGGAGCTCCCCACTGCGCATGCATGAGCTCAGCGATTTGTGATGTGTCCTAGGAGGCCAGTTGGAGGGGGGGGGGTGCAAGGGGTGTCATCCTTGCCTAGGCAGGGATTGCAGAAGTTGGAGCAGGTACCAATAAGAATCGGTCCTTTTGGTCCTTGCCCCCCCCCCCTCCTTACCCCCCCAATAAAAGCTGTTACTCAGTTGCAGTCTAGGGGGAGGGAGCCAACCAGTGGGATTTCACTATTAAATATATGGTTGTATGGACCATGGCCCTTGGAATGTCATTCGCCAAAATAACTCCCTGACTGTGGGAAGGAAAGAAAAACTATAGACATCGGTGTCTTCCTAAAGAATCGGACTGAGAGTTGACGAAACGCGTAGACTGTTGAAAGATGCTACGAGATGATGTGATGCGTAGATAGGCATACATACACAAGGGTAGATATGTGAATGAATGAGCTTGTAGAGCCCAGACAAACCAGAGTGCTCCAGATAGGATAACCCAACGTCGACAGGCTGAGGAAGAAGCCGACTGGCCTTCGAAAGGCGTCCCGTGTCTACAATGCATGTGCCTTACCGTGACCTCCGGGATTCCAGTTTCCGGGTCTTTATACCGCTTGCTGTTCCAGTGATGGCGGCTTCCTCCATCTTCAGAAACGCTTCATCCCCAGCCGCTGGCCAAGCCTGGTGGTCCTCTGGCTGCCCATCAAACATCTCCGGTGCCCGAGTCCTCCATCATGTAATGCCGCGGTCATGTAACATTGTACCCGTGTGACATTTTTATCATTTTTTTCCACACAAATAGAGCTTGCCGATCTCATTTCTCGAGGCCCAAAAACGCGAGGACGGTACAAATATCCCCCAAATGGCCCCTTTTTGGAAAATAGACAGTCCGAGGTATTTAGTAAGAGGCATGACGAGCTTTTTGAAGTTGTAATTTTTTTGTCACAATTTTTTTGGAAAATAAAGACATTTAAAAAAATGAAAAAAAAAATATATATATATATTTTTTTTTTACATGCTGTCGCCAGTGCAGTACAACATCGTCAAAAAAGAAAAAAAAGAAAAACATTTATAACATTTGTATGATGTGATTTTTCTGGATTTTTGGTTGATATTCTGTCTCTATCATATAAAATACACCTATGATAAAAATTATAGACCCTTCACTTCTATGTAAGGGGGCAAAACTTACACAATCTGCAGGGGAGACGATCGTTATCCCCCCCCCCGTAATATACAAGTCGGGGGGTTTTTGTCCAATACGCTGCGAGTTATTTTATGTGGACGGTGATAGGCGATCGATCCGTCCTCAGGAGATTGTAATATTAATAATAGAAAAGAATTGATATCTTTTAGTTTTGTGATGACCTAAATTCCCGTTTCTCCTCGGCTATGGGTGACTGGGATGTACAACGATGGGCATTGATGGTGACGGCCCCCATATTGGATATTGGAGGGATCTCCGGGGGGGGGAATATTCTTGGGATCGATCGTTTGAAAGAAACAGTAATTGCCCTATAAGATAAACCACGTCCTGATTATCCAGATCAGATGCCGCCACCCCGCCGCCATGTATGGTGGAAACCTGTAAAATCGATAAAATAATTTCCATTCGGCGTCCCCGAGGAGACGAGTAAACAAGACTCCCCCTCCCCCCCTCCTTACATCTCTTGTTTTGTTACATTGTTTTCCTGGAGGGTATCAGAGAGTCGGTTGTATTGCAGATGACATGGCTGTCACTTAACGCCGTGTGATATCTGCGTGGTGCGACGGCGGCGCTGACACTGCAGAGACACCGCGGATAGGCGACACCTCGGTGATTGTCATCTAGCATTGTGCCTGTGACATCCTCGCTAATAGGACGGCCTCGTGGGAAAGTGTGCGACGGCGTGAGATGAATCCGCCGGAAAATCAGAAACAAAATGATCGTTCTGCGGACGTGGAGGGCGCTGAGCAACGCCTCCCCTGAGCGCCGCCGCTAACAGGACGATTGGTGGTTATCTTATGAGGGGGCTTCAAATGTGGCCCCTGACATCACTAAAGGGCCACACATAATGTTCAATATACACTCACCAGCTACTTTATTCAGTCCACCTTGCTAGTATCGAGTTGGACCCCCTTTATTAGGTCCCCCTTGCTAGTAGTAGGTTGGACCCCCTTTATTAGGTGCACCTTGCTAGTAGCGGGTTGGACCCCCTTTATTAGGTCCCCCTTGCTAGTAGCAGGTTGGACCCCCTTTATTAGGTCCCCCTTGCTAGTAGTAGGTTGGACCCCCTTTATTAGGTCCCTCTTGCTAGTAGTAGGTTGGACCCCCTTTATTAGGTCCCCCTTGCTAGTAGCGGGTTGGACCCCCTTTATTAGGTCCCCTTGCTAGTAGCGGGTTGGACCCCCTTTATTAGCTCCCCCTTGCTAGTAGCGGGTTGGACCCCCTTTATTAGGTCCCTCTTGCTAGTAGTAGGTTGGACCCCCTTTATTAGGTCCCTCTTGCTAGTAGTAGGTTGGACCCCCTTTATTAGGTCCCTCTTGCTAGTAGTAGGTTGGACCCCCTTTATTAGGTCCCTCTTGCTAGTAGCGGTTCTGACCCCCTTTATTAGGTCCCCCTTGTTAGTAGCAGGTTGGACCCCCTTTATTAGGTCCCTCTTGCTAGTAGCGAGTTGGACCCCCTTTATTAGGTCCCCCTTGCTAGTAGTAGGTTGGACCCCCTTTATTAGGTCCTTCTTGCTAGTAGTGGGTTGGACCCCATTTATTAGGTCCTCCTTGCTAGTAGCAGATTGGACCCCTTTATTAGGTGCACCTTGCTAGTAGCGGGTTGGACCCCCTTTATTAGGTCCCCCTTGCTAGTAGCGGGTTGGACCCCCTTTATTAGGTCCTCCTTGCTAGTAGCAGATTGGACCCCTTTATTAGGTGCACCTTGCTAGTAGCGGGTTGGACCCCCTTTATTAGGTCCCCCTTGCTAGTAGCGGGTTGGACCCCCTTTATTAGGTCCCCCTTGCTAGTAGCAGGTTGGACCCCCTTTATTAGGTCCCCCTTGCTAGTAGTGGGTTGGACCCCCTTTATTATGTCCTCCTTGCTAGTAGCGAGTTGGACCCCTTTTATTAGATTCCCCTTGCTAGTAGAGGGTTGGACCCCCTTTATTAGGTCCCCCTTGCTAGTAGCGGGTTGGACCCCCTTTATTAGGTCCCCCTTGCTAGTAGCGGGTTGGACCCCCTTTATTATGTCCTTGCTAGTAGCGAGTTGGACCCCTTTTATTAGATTCCCCTTGCTAGTAGTGGGTTGGACCCCCTTTATTAGGTCCCTCTTGCTATTAGCGGGTTGGGCCCCCTTTATTAGGTCCCTCTTGCTATTAGCGGGTTGGGCCCCCTTTATTAGGTCCCCCTTGCTTAGGGGGTTGGACCCCCTTGAGATTTGTACTGGGGGGGGGGGGATTTATGCTCAGCGGTTAAGCATGCAGATTAGTACTCAATTTCATTTTTATATTTGGGGGGGGATATTTTCTGACAAATAATGCCCATACATTGGAGGGGGGGCAGTTTGGTATATTTGCCCCCCCGGGCTGTTGATGACCTTGTCCCGGCACTGCCCCCTGAGGTCCAACCTTGACCCTTTGTAGAAGGGACAGACGTTCCCACTTGTGATTTTTAAAGCTCCATTTACACGCGGAGGTGCGCGCCTCACATAGGGTAGTCTATTCACTTCCATTTGCTGCCCTATGGGCGTTAGTTGCCCAAAAGAAGCTCCTCCTCCTTTTTTTTGGGGGGGGGGGGGGGGCGACAAGCTTAGCGCGCTTTTTGACCACGCCCATTCTGTTTGCCTTGAAAATGATGGGAAATCCAAAATGTTGTCACCGGGACAGGAAGAGAGGGGAAATCTTCCAATGGGGACACCTAAGAGAAGATCTCCTCTCACTTCCTGTTGTGATACCAAAAAAAACTTCCAGGAGATCTTCAGCTATTTATTGTCCAAAATAAAATTAAAAAAAGTTTTGTCTTTTACTAGTCATGTGACCTGTAAATAAGCCACACGCGGCTGTCAGCGCCGCTTCCCCTTTAAATTGAAACTGTTGAAAATGAGAATTTTTTTTTCATGGGAAACGTGAGAAGAAGATGAAATAATAAATGGAGACGATGAATCTGATTGTGGAGGGAAGAATCCCGCAGATGGGGCCGGGCGTTCCCATAATTGTCAGCATTTGTGTTCAGAACAATGCGCCTTTTCTAGTCCGGCGTTCCAATCACACGCACTTGTATGAGGGAGAGAGATTGCGTCTTTCATGTGAATGGAGGGAGAGGGGAGGACCGCCTCCAGTGACGCCATCGCTGAAAAACCGCCAACTGCTGGAGGAAACCATTGTGTGTAAACCAGGGGGGGAGGGGGACGCAACCTTTTCCCACATTAGTGTCGTGTCCTCCCCCCCCCCCCCCCCGTGCGCAAATATGCCGCAGAGACAACAATGGTGCCCAATTCCTTTCTACTCATCGTTCTATAAGAATTCATGAGTTTAACCCGCCAATAGAACTGTGCGTGCAAAGATCAATAATGGGTGCACTACATTCAGCCCCAGTACATGCACCTCAGATCCGCCCCAACGCATGCACCTCAGATCAGCCCCAACGCATGCACCTCAGATCAGCCCCAACGCATGCACCTCAGATCAGCCCCAACGCATGCACCTCAGATCAGCCCCAACGCATGCACCTCAGATCCGCCCCAACGCATGCACCTCAGATCAGCCCCAACGCATGCACCTCAGATCAGCCCCAACGCATGCACCTCAGATCCGCCCCAATGCATGCTCCTTACCTCTGCCCCACCTCAGATCCGCCCCAACGCATGCACCTCAGATCCACCCCAATGCATGCACCTCAGATCCGCCCCAACGCATGCTCCTCACCTCTGCCCCACCTCAGATCCGCCCCAACGCATGCACCTCAGATCAGCCCCAACGCATGCACCTCAGATCAGCCCCAACGCATGCACCTCAGATCCGCCCCAACGCATGCACCTCAGATCAGCCCCAACGCATGCACCTCAGATCAGCCCCAACGCATGCACCTCAGATCCGCCCCAATGCATGCTCCTTACCTCTGCCCCACCTCAGATCCGCCCCAACGCATGCACCTCAGATCCACCCCAATGCATGCACCTCAGATCCGCCCCAACGCATGCTCCTCACCTCTGCCCCACCTCAGATCCGCCCCAACGCATGCACCTCAGATCAGCCCCAATGCATGCACCTCAGATCAGCCCCAACGCATGCACCTCAGATCCGCCCCAATGCATGCACCTCAGATCAGCCCCAATGCATGCACCTCAGATCAGCCCCAATGCATGCACCTCAGATTAGCCCCAATGCATGCACCTCAGATCAGCCCCAACGCATGCACCTCAGATCAGCCCCAACGCATGCACCTCAGATCAGCCCCAACGCATGCACCTCAGATCAGCCCCAGCGCATGCACCTCAGATTAGCCCCAACACATGCACCTCAGATCAGCCCCAATGCATGCACCTCAGATCAGCCCCAACGCATGCACCTCAGATTAGCCCCAACGCATGCACCTCAGATCAGCCCCAATGCATGCACCTCAGATCAGCCCCAATGCATGCACCTCAGATCCGCCCCAATGCATGCACCTCAGATCTCAGATCAGCCCCAACGCATGCACCTCAGATCAGCCCCAACGCATGCACCTCAGATCAGCCCCAACGCATGCACCTCAGATCCGCCCCAGCGCATGCACCTCAGATTAGCCCCAACGCATGCACCTCAGATCAGCCCCAATGCATGCACCTCAGATCAGCCCCAATGCATGCACCTCAGATCCGCCCCAATGCATGCACCTCAGATCTCAGATCAGCCCCAACGCATGCACCTCAGATCAGCCCCAACGCATGCACCTCAGATCAGCCCCAATGCATGCACCTCAGATCTCAGATCAGCCCCAACGCATGCACCTCAGATCAGCCCCAATGCATGCACCTCAGATCTCAGATCAGCCCCAATGCATGCACCTCAGATCAGCCCAACGCATGCACCTCAGATCCGCCCCAATGCATGCACCTCAGATCAGCACCAACGCATGCACCTCAGATCAGCCCCAACGCATGCACCTCAGATCCACCCCAATGCATGCATTTTAGACCTAAGATCAGCCCCAATGCATGCACCTCAGATCAGCCCCAATGCATGCACCTCAGATCTCAGATCAGCCCCAACGCATGCACCTCAGATCAGCCCCAACACATGCACCTCAGATCAGCCCCAATGCATGCACCTCAGATCTCAGATCAGCCCCAACGCATGCACCTCAGATCAGCCCCAATGCATGCACCTCAGATCTCAGATCAGCCCCAACGCATGCACCTCAGATCAGCCCAACGCATGCACCTCAGATCAGCCCCAATGCATGCACCTCAGATCAGCACCAACGCATGCACCTCAGATCAGCCCCAACGCATGCACCTCAGATCCACCATAATGCATGCATTTTAGACCTAAGATCAGCCCCAATGCATGCACCTCAGATCAGCCCCAATGCATGCACCTCAGATCAGCCCCAATGCATGCACCTCAGATCAGCCCCAACGCATGCACCTCAGATCAGCCCCAACGCATGCACCTCAGATCCGCCCCAATGCATGCATTTTAGACCTAAGATCAGCCCCAATGCATGCACCTCAGATCAGCCCCAATGCATGCACCTCAGATAAGCCCCAACGCATGCACCTCAGATCAGCCTCAACGCATGCACCTCAGATCAGCCCGACGCATGCACCTCTGTTCAGCCCCAATGCATGCACCTCAGATCTCAGATCAGCCCCAATGCATGCACCTCAGATTAGCCCCATTGCAAAGGACTGCCAAATGACGTGACCACTGTGATTGGCTGTCACATGACCGGGAGATGGTCCCGTCTGCTCCTGATCATTACTACAGACCACGAGCCAGCTGGTCCTGAGCGCGCTCTCCGCACAGAACGGTGTCCGGACACGTATGTGCAGCGTGTGGTGATTAAATCCCGCCCCTCTCTGCGTTACGTGGGGCAGTAAGAGGTTAAACAATTCTCATTATATGATTTTGTTTTCCTGGAAGACAGAAAAGGGAAATTTGAGAGATGAGAGCCGGATATATACACGATTGTCACATGATCCGTGCCGACACGCCGCACAATCCTCGCCGTCCTCCCCCGCATTCCGCGCTCCAATAAATGAACTCTTCGGAGAGGTGCGATCCTAATTGCTTTTCCGTGCTCAGAAACGCTTTGCTGAGCAACAAGATATCAGGCAGCGGGCGGGCTAAAAATAGACTCTATTTATCAATATACGGGAGCGAGCGCCAGACAGCCGTCCAATCCCGGAGAGCGCCGCGGAATACACAGGAGGCGAGCGAATAACCAGAGAGACGCGCCACCAAAGGCCAATCAATGACAGCGACTGGGGGCCCCTCCAATCACCGCCTCATACGTTTTCAAGGGACCCTAAAACACAAATAATACAATACATTATTTTATTTATTTATTTTTCTAATTTGAATTGGAATTCATAATTTTAAAGTCCATTAATATTTATATTTGTATTTGTTATATATTCATAATATTTATTATACTAATTAAATTAAATAATTATTAAAGAAAATAAAGGATAACAATGCATTATTTTATTTATTTATTTTTCTAATTTAAATTGGAATTCATAATTTTAAAGTCCATTAATATTTATATTTGTATTTGTTATATATTCATAATATTTATTATATGAATTAAATTAAATAATTATTAAAGAAAATAAAGGATAACAATACATTATTTCATTTATTTTCTTTAATAAGTATTTGAATTAATTAGTATAATAAATATTATGAATATATAACAAATATAAATGTTAATAGTCTTTAAAATAATGAATTCCACGTTAAATAAAAAATAAAAATAATGTGTTGTATTAATTAATTTTACTTTATTTAAAATAAAAATAGTAACAATAATTTATTTGAATTACTTTTTTCTTTTTTTAAATCAGGGGTCTCCAAACTGTGGCCCGGGGGGGCCAGATGCGGCCCTTTGCTTGCCTTTATCCGGCCCCTGGGGCACAATTCCTCCCAAGGATGTGAGACACTATTCTGCCCTCTGACACCAACAGTGGGGCACAATCATCCCCCTAATACCATAGATGGGGCACCGTTTACTCCCACTAATGCCAGGAAAAAAAAGTTATTTTCCTTCTGGTCAGTCCGCCCCCCCAAGTCCAAAAGTAAACTGGCCCATTGTTTAGAAAGTTTGGACACCCCCCGCTTTAAATACAATAATAAAAAGTAATTATTTATTTGAATGAATTCCACTTTATATAAACCAAAAAAAATAAAAAATAATTTACTTGTATTAATTCCACTTTCTATTTAATGTATTTCTTCTCCTCATTTATTATCCTCTTATAAAGTGTGTCCTCCTTAGATTAAATATTAGACATGTGCACTGCCGAAAAATGTGTTCCTTTTTGTTACATTCGTTTTTTGTTTTTTATTTTAGTTATGATCGCTATTCGAAAATCCGAAAATAGGAACAAAAATTTGAAACAATAACTAACTAATAATAACTTAACTATTAAATTATAGGTATTGGAATTTCCTTTCAAATTTGGCTGTTAGTGAAGGTAATGAATATGAATTTATCCGAAGTTACGAATTATCCGAAATAACGAATGCCGCATCTAAACAAATGGAACGGAACTAAATAATAATAAATTAATAAAAATTATTAATAATAATAATAATAATAAAAAGTTTTTATTATTATTATTGTTATTTATTATTACTAATTCATTACGTTCCATTCGTTTAGATGCGGCATTCGTTATTTCTTCGTAACTTCGGATAAATTCGTATTTGTTACGTTCACTAAAAGCCAAATTTGAAAAGAAATTCCAATACCTATCATTTAATAGTTAAGTTATTATTAGTTTGTTATTGTTTCAGATTTTCGATTTTTCGAAATTCCGGAAAAAAACGTTAAATGGGTTTCATTAATTCGGATATTTAATTGGTCGAAATTCGTTAAAAAACTAGGTTTGGAACTAAACGAACTGCACATGTCTATTAAATATTTCCTCTGTGCAAGAAACCAAAAGATAACATTTTTAAAAAAAAAAAAAGAACAGTATAAAAATAAAAGGTAAAATAAATAAGAAAAAAAATGTTTTTTTTTTAAACTTTCCCCCGTCCCGCCGAGCTCGCATGCAGAAGCGAACGCATATGAAAATGGTGGTCAAACCACACATGTGAGGTATCGCCGCAATCATTAGAGCGAGAGCAACCTGTGGAATTTTTTTTAAATGTCGCCTATGGAGATTTTTAAGGGTAAAAGTTTGTCGCCATTCCACAAGCGGGTGCAATTTTGAAGCGTGACATGTTGGGTATCCATTTACTCGGCATAACATTATCTTTCACAATATAAAAAAAATTGGGTTAACTTTACTGTTGTCTTATTTTTTAATTCAAAAAAGTGTATTATTTCCCCAAAAAAAGTGCGCTTGTAAGACCGCTGCGCAAATACGGTGTGACAGAAGGTATTGCAACGGCCGCCATTTTATTCTCTAGGGTGTTAGAAAAATAAATAAATACAGTGTTTGGGGGTTCTACGTAATTTTCGAGCAAAAAAAACAGTTTTTAACTTGTAAACACCAAATCTCAGAAAGAGGCTCGAATACGAGGTTAAACAATGTATCAATTTAAACAAATTTGACACGCTTTGACGTGAAAGTGCATGAAAAACGTGGCCGTGGATCTCAGAACCACCCCCCCCCCAGCAGCGTCCTCACAGAAGGGCAGGTGACTAGGCTCCGCCTCTGACGCATTATATCAGAGTGACTAAGCTCCGCCCCTGACACATTATATCAGAGTGACTAAGCTCCGCCTCTGATGCATTATATCAGAGTGACTAAGCTCCGCCTCTGATGCATTATATCAGAGTGACTAAGCTCCGCCTCTGACGCATTATATCAGAGTGACTAAGCTCCGCCCCTGACACATTATATCAGAGTGACTAAGCTCCGCCTCTGACGCATTATATCAGAGTGACTAAGCTCCGCCTCTGATGCATTATATCAGAGTGACTAAGCTCCGCCCCTGACACATTATATCAGAGTGACTAAGCTCCGCCTCTGACACATTATATTAGAGTGACTAAGCTCCGCCTCTAACGCATTATATCAAAGTGACTAAGCTCCGCCTCTGACGCATTATATCAGTGACTAAGCTCCGCCTCTGACGCATTATATCAGTGACTAAGCTCTGCCTCTGATGTATTATATCAGAGTGACTAAGCTCCGCCTCTGACACATTATATCAGAGTGACTAAGCTCCGCCTCTGACGCATTATATCAGTGACTAAGCTCCGCCTCTGACGCATTATATCAGAGTGACTAAGCTCCGCCTCTGATGCATTATATCAGAGTGACTAAGCTCCGCCTCTGATGCATTATATCAGAGTGACTAAGCTCCGCCCCTGACGCATTATATCAGAGTGACTAAGCTCCGCCTCTGACACATTATATCAGAGTGACTAAGCTTCACCTCTGATGCATTATATCAGAGTGACTAAGCTCCGCCTCTGACGCATTATATCAGTGACTAAGCTCCTCCTCTGACGCATTATATCAGAGTGACTAAGCTCCGCCTCTGATGCATTATATCAGAGTGACTAAGCTCCGCCTCTGACGCATTATATCAGAGTGACTAAGCTCCGCCCCTGACGCATTATATCAGAGTGACTAAGCTCCGCCTCTGACGCATTATATCAGCGTGACTAAGCTCCGCCTCTGACGCATTATATCAGAGTGACTAAGCTCCGCCTCTGACGCATTATATCAGAGTGACTAAGCTCCGCCTCTGACGCATTATATCAGAGTGACTAAGCTTCACCTCTGATGCATTATATCAGAGTGACTAAGCTCCGCCCCTGACACATTATATCAGAGTGACTAAGCTCCGCCTCTGACGCATTATATCAGAGTGACTAAGCTCCGCCTCTGATGCATTATATCAGAGTGACTAAGCTCCGCCTCTGATGCATTATATTAGAGTGACTAAGCTCCTCCTCTGACGCATTATATCAGAGTGACTAAGCTCCGCCCCTGACGCATTATATCAGAGTGACTAAGCTCCGCCTCTGATGCAGATGCCGGGAGTCCGGGACGGAGCGTTGTCACCCAATAACAGGAAGTGACTGAACAAGGACCTCCATGGCGGGATCACTCGGGATTATTTTAATGAAAGCTGCAAATTTATAAATATTAAAAACGACTTTAATTCTTTTTTAAAGATGATATAAGATTTTAGAGATTTAGATGGTGGAAGAACACAGAACATTTTCTGGGTTGTCGGGTTTAGATGCATTTTATCCAAAACCGAAGTGACGTGTTTGTTACGTAAAGATAGACTTGGAGTCTGTTCCCGTTAATTGTTGTATACGACCCGTTCTCCATTTTACACCATAGATATGGGTCTAAAAGGGTGGACTTAGCCTGTAATGTGTGGCATTAGCCTACCGGAAAACACAATTCTGGTGATGGAGCGCCATCTGCTGGAACTGCCGCACAATTGCAATTACATATATATATATATACTATATTACCAGAAGTATTGGGACGACCTTGCACAAAGCAAGGTCCATAAAGACATGGATGAGCGAGTTTGGGGTGGAGGAACTTGACTGGCCTGCACAGAGTCCTGACCTCAACCTCATTGAACACCTTTGGGATGAATTTGAGTGGAGACTGTGAGCCGGGCCTTCTCGTCCAACATCAGTGCCTGACCTCACAAATGCTCTTCTGGAAGAATGGTCAAACATTCCCATAGACACCCTCCTAAACCTTGTGGACGGCCCTCCCAGAAGAGGTGAAGCTGTTATAGCTGCAAAGGGCGGAGCCAACTCAATATTGAACCCTCCGGACTAAGACTGGGATGTCATTAAAGGTCATGTGTGTGTAAAGGCAGGCGTCCCAATACTTTTGGGAATATAGTGTATATACAGCGAGTAAACTAAGTATTGAACACGTCACTGTTTTTCTAGGTAAATCTATTGGTAGAGGTGATATTGACATGAAATGTTCCCCACATGTCGGTAACAATCCATGCAATCCATACATACAAAGACACCGAAACAAATCCGTTCAGAAATGAAGTTCTGTGTAATAAAATGGAAGGACACAGAAAAAGTATTAAACATGAAGAAAGGGAGGTGCAAAAAGGCTTAGAAAGCCAAGGCACCAGCTGAAATCTATCAGTAATTAGAAAGCAATCCTTCCCCTTGTCTGTGCAAATTAATATCAGCCGGTTCAGTCTCACCTGATGGCCTATAATAAGGTGTCACACAAGAAACATCTCATGATGGGTAATAGCAAAGAGCTCTTGTAGGACCTTCGTAACCTTATTGTTGTAAAATATACAGATGTCATTGGTTACAGAAGGATTTCTAAGTTTCTGAATGTTCTAGTGAGCACTGTTGGGGCCATAATCCGGAAGTGCAAGGAACATCATTTCACCATAAACCGGCCACCACCAGGTGCTCCTCACAAGATTTCTGACAGACGAGGGAAAATAATTATTAGAAAAGTTGTCCAAGAGCCAAGGGCCACTTGTGGAGAGCTTCCTGGAGACCTGGAATTAGCAGGTACAACAATAAGTAATGCCCTCACCCGCCATGGCCTGTATGCACGCTCACCACACAACACTCCATTGGTGAAGAAGAAGCTTGGTGAAGGTCGGTTAAAATTTGCTGGTCGGTTAAAGTTTGTCTGGTCAGAGGAGACTGAAATGGAACTCTTTGGATGCCATAATACACTCCATGTTTGGAGGTCACATCACCCCAAAAACACCCCCCCATACCAACAGTGAGGTTTGGAGGCGGGAACATCATGGTGTGGGCGGGGGGTGTTTTTTCAGCATACATTACTGGAAAACTTCATATCATTGAAGGATGGATGGTGATAAAAAAAAAATCTGCTGGAGATAAAACGAGGGCGGACATCTCAGGAGGACATCTCAGGAGCACATCTCAGGAGGACATCTCAGGAGCACATCTCAGGAGCACATCTCAGGAGGACATCTCAGGAGCACATCTCAGGAGGACATCTCAGGAGCACATCTCAGGAGGACATCTCAGGAGCACATCTCAGGAGGTCATCTCAGGAGCACATCTCAGGAGCACATCTCAGGAGGACATCTCAGGAGCACATCTCAGGAGGACATCTCAGGAGCACATCTCAGGAGGACATCTCAGGAGCACATCTCAGGAGGTCATCTCAGGAGCACATCTCAGGAGGACATCTCAGGAGGACATCTCAGGAGGACATCTCAGGAGGACATCTCAGGAGCACATCTCAGGAGGACATCTCAGGAGGACATCTCAGGAGCACATCTCAGGAGGACATCTCAGGAGCACATCTCAGGAGGACATCTTAGGAGCACATCTCAGGAGGACATCTCAGGAGCACATCTCAGGAGCACATCTCAGGAGGACATCTCAGGAGCACATCTCAGGAGGACATTAATCCCAATACACAAGCTAAGGAGAAAGAACATAAAGCTGCTAGAATGGCCCAGCCAATCACCTGACTCAAATCCAATAGAAAATGTAAGGAAAAAACTAAAGATCAGAGTTCATAGAAGAGGACCACGGGACATTCAAGATTTGAAGACTGTCTGTGCGGAAGAATGGGCCGAAATCACACCTGAGCAACGCATGCGACCCATACATGAGGCGTCTTGAAGCCGTCATTACCAACAAAGGATTTTGTAGCGAGTATTAGAGGAAGTAAACCTCCTCTGCAAACTTCTACCTATAGGTGAGCCTGTTTACTTCCTCTAATACTCGCTACAAAATCCTTTGTTGGTAATAAGGTCTATAATAAGACTTACCTGGAGGTATTGAAGTTATCTTCTAAACCTGCACAGTTTAGGAGATATTTCCAGTGCATGCAGCCGGTGACATCACTGGCGCATGCGCTCTGAAGAATGGGGCCCACGGATGCCGTTCCTTCTGAGCCCCGTCCAGTGACACACCACAGGTAACCATCAATGGTTGTACAAACCGTCATAAATATCTGTGACCACCTACAGCCTGTCATTGCTTTGTACAAGCAGACCGCTATCTGCTGCCAATCCCATCCGCAGGAATGTGTAGATTATTGTCACTGGAATTCACAGCATGGATAAAACTCCCGAATGAGCTAAACGCATCAAAACTCACCTTTCTAACGGTCCCTCACAGGCCTGCTTTATCTGCCCCTTTGGGCACTATTCCTCCCACTGACACCAATGATGGGACACTATTCCTCCCACTGACACCAATGATGGGTCACTATTCCTCCCACCGATACCAATGATGGGGCACTATTCCTCCCACTGATACCAATGATGGGACACTATTCCTCCCACTGATACCAATGATGGGTCACTATTCCTCCCACCGATACCAATGATGGGGCACTATTCCTCCCACTGACACCAATGATGGGGCACTATTCAGATCAGTGAATGGATGTTTGTTGGTCCCCTTTACTCAACAACACCCACTATGGAAGTCCTGGGGGGGGGGCATACTACTGCCTCTACAGCCATCCTATCACTTCCACCTTGTCAGGTTTAAAAGTCGGGAATTGGTGTAAAACCCCCTACTGCTGCTGCTGCTGACAAATGTCGGTGGCACTAAAAGGGTTAAATAATGTAATAACCCCTATCACCCCCTCCCCCCCCCCCCCCCCCAATAATCATCATCTACCCAGCTGGGTGTGCCTACGTTTAATTTGTTGCTTGTAGTGCTGAGTGTTCCTGGATCACAGCCCGGCTCAGAGGACAATCACATTGATCATCTGTATGGTGATCCTCGGGATTGGCTCTTGGCACGGTCGGGACGCAGTCTGGATGGGTTTAGCGGCGAGCCCATCTGTGTTTGCGACTTTTAATTCATAAAATGTGTCAAAAGATCAAAAGCAACGCCGCCGTGCGGAGAGGGATGAAAAGCAGCTGATGAAGGCGGGTTGGCTCCGTCGGCAAAACGACTTTTCAGTGCACCGCCACCCACTGACCGCTCATCGCTCCATGGAGGCCAATCACAAGCGGCAATCAGTATTAAAAAGTAAATACATTTTCAGAAATAAATCCAGGAAGATGGCCGGAAATCAGAGCCTTCACTATAGACCAGATTTCAGACAATTCCTTGCCGAATCGGGAAAATTTGCCCTGTAAACACCACCTGGGTAGGCAACAGCCGATTTACCGATCAACTGGGCCAGGTGGAACGTTATGAGCCGAACGATTCCTGCATCCTATGAGATGTATCATCTTATCAGATGCAGTCGGTGTTTGGGTATTGATTGAGAGGAATCAAGCCATGTATGGCCAGCCTTGGCTAAAATACACTGTAGAGTTCTACCAACGGACCAATTCATTGAAAAGGTTTCGAAGAAGATTTTGTTTTACGGACGATTCATTTGGCGTCATAAAAAAAAACAATATTGGCATAGTGGATGAGCTTGGGCTTGGTCTAATCTTGGGTTCCAACCAAACTTGGAAGGAAGTCGTCCCTTCCACCCACTGTCCTTGCCAAATCAACTATGGCCTGGTCATTCTGGGCCATAGTTGGATTATCTGGTTACAATGACATCTAAAATGACCCATCGCAGTCAAGGATGAGTTCAGGTTTGGTCTGAACTTGGGTTCCAACCGAACCTGGAAGGAAGCTGTCACACCCACCCTACAGTTGTACCTACCACCAAGGGGCAGGGATGCTTGTGATGTGGTCAATGATGTTACAACCATCCCTGCCCCTTGGTGTAGATTCAGCTGTAGGGTGGACGTGACAGCTTCCTTCCAGGTTCGGTTGGAACCCAAGTTCAGACCAAACCTGAACTCATCCTTGATTGCGATGGGTAATTTTTAGATGTCATTGTAACCAGATATTCCATGTTATTCACTTTACCTGTCAGTGGTCAGAATTTTATGGCTGATCGGTGAAAACAGAGGGGGAGGGGTATGTACATATTTATAAATATTGGGGGGGGTAGATACATTGTATACAGTCAGTGGTCAGAATGTTTTGGCCGATCGGTAAGTACATGTACAGTAGTTGTATAAGATATGAGCCTGTAAAGGATCGTCACTTCAGTGGAACGTGACCCCGGTGTTGGGTTTGGCCTTAATTCTTCTTCTTCTCATTCTAGATGGATGAACCGTCTGGGCCTTGCTGCTATCGGATACACCCCCGATGAAAAAGACATCCGACCCAGCGAAGGTAAATCCAAGTTTCTCATTGTCCCCGATTATAAAGGTTGAATATTGTGTGTGGGTGTCATTGGAACAGATGAAGTCCAATTGTTCTGCCTCTTCATAAAGCTGCTCCAGGAATTCCTTTGGGGGCGTCAGGCGTCCCGTGATTCTGTTTTGGGCGATTTTGCCAGATCTGTCAGGTGGCAATTGCAGAAAACCCACGCTGCGATTGGGGGGGGGGGGGTGCCATTGCAAGTAACGGGATCACAAGCACGTCTCGCGTTTTGCAGCAATCGCAGGCAGAATTGCGTCGATTTTTTCCCAGGATCCAGAATGCCAAGGTGTGGATGGAGTCTTAGAAGTGGCAAGAGGGGTGCTGACCCCCCCCCCCCCCCCGCCCTGTTCCTGGGCTAATGTTACAGATCCCTGACATTACAGGGGCTTACAGTGGTGGGCAGTGACTTCGCTAGGGGTGGCTTTTGGGGCTATAGCCTCGAATCTGGGGCCCATAGCCCTGAGTCTCTGCAGGGGACCCCAAGGGGAGGGGAGGCTCTTTGGGGACCCTGATGTAAGTGGGAGGCTCTCTGGGGACCCTGATTTAAGAGGGAGGCTTTCTGGGGACCCTAGTGTAAGTGGGGGCTCTCTGGGACCCTGATGCAAGGGGGGGGCTCTCTGGGACCCTGATGCAAGGAGGGGCTCTCTGGGGACCCTAATGTAAGTGGGGGCTCTCTGGGGACCCTGATATGTGTGGGGGGCTCTCTGGGGATATATATATACACACACACAAGTATATTACTGTATGTACATGTGTATGCCCGCCCAAGCATATGACTTTCTTTACTACACTGCTATGGGCTCTAGCCCCAGATCTTTTGTAGACCTAGCAACGCCCCCGGTGGTGGGGCAGATATACAGGGGGTTACAGTGGTGGAGCAGATATACAGGGGGTTACAGTGGTGGGGCAGATATACAGGGGGGGTACAGTGGTGGAGCTGATATACAGGGGGGTTACAGTGGTGGGGCAGATATACAGGGGGGTACAGTGGTGGAGCAGATATACAGGGGGGGTACAGTGGTGGAGCAGATATACAGGGGGGTACAGTGGTGGGGCAGATATACAGGGGGGTACAGTGGTGGGGCAGATATACAGGGGGGTACAGTGGTGGGGCAGATATACAGGGGGGTACAGTGGTGGGGCAGATATATAGGGGGTTACAGTGGTGGGGCAGATATACAGGGGGTTACAGTGGTGGGGCAGATATATAGGGGGTTACAGTGGTGGGGCAGATATACAGGGGGTTACAGTGGTGGGGCAGATATACAGGGGGGTACAGTGGTGGGGCAGATATACAGGGGGGTACAGTGGTGGGGCAGATATACAGGGGGTTACAGTGGTGGGGCAGATATACAGGGGGGTACAGTGGTGGGGCAGATATACAGGGGGGGTACAGTGGTGGAGCAGATATACAGGGGGGGTACAGTGGTGGAGCAGATATACAGGGGGTTACAGTGGTGGGGCAGATATACAGGGGGGTACAGTGGTGGGGCAGATATACAGGGGGGTACAGTGCTGGGGCAGATATACAGGGGGTTACAGTGGTGGGGCAGATATATAGGGGGTTACAGTGGTGGGGCAGATATACAGAGGGGGTACAGTGGTGGAGCAGATATACAGGGGGGTTACAGTGGTGGGGCAGATATACAGGGTGTTACAGTGGTGGGGCAGATATACAGGGGGGTACAGTGGTGGGGCAGATATACAGGGGGTTACAGTGGTGGAGCAGATATACAGGGGGGTACAGTGGTGGGGCAGATATACAGGGGGGTTACAGTGATGGGGCAGATATACAGGGTGTTACAGTGGTGGGGCAGATATACAGGGGGGTACAGTGGTGGGGCAGATATACAGGGGGTTACAGTGGTGGGGCAGATATACAGGGGGGTACAGTGGTGGGGCAGATATACAGGGGGTTACAGTGGTGGAGCAGATATACAGGGGGGTACAGTGGTGGGGCAGATATACAGGGGGGTTACAGTGATGGGGCAGATATACAGGGGTTACAGTGGTGGGGCAGATATACAGGGGGGTTACAGTGGTGGGGCAGATATACAGGGGGGTTACAGTGGTGGGGCAGATATACAGGGTGTTACAGTGGTGGGGCAGATATATAGGGGTTACAGTGGTGGGGCAGATATATAGGGGGGTACAGTGGTGGGGCAGATATACAGGGGGGTACAGTGGTGGGGCAGATATACAGGGGGTTACAGTGGTGGGGCAGATATACAGGGGGGTACAGTGGTGGGGCAGATATACAGGGGGGTACAGTGGTGGGGCAGATATACAGGGGGTACAGTGGTGGGGCAGATATACAGGGGGGTACAGTGGTGGGGCAGATATACAGGGGGTACAGTGGTGGGGCAGATATACAGGGGGGTACAGTGGTGGGGCAGATATACAGGGGGGTACAGTGGCGGGGCAGATATACAGGGGGGTACAGTGGTGGGGCAGATATACAGGGGGTTACAGTGGTGGGGCAGATATACAGGGGGGTACAGTGGTGGGGCAGATATACAGGGGGTACAGTGGTGGGGCAGATATACAGGGGGTACAGTGGTGGGGCAGATATACAGGGGGGTACAGTGGTGGGGCAGATATACAGGGGGGTACAGTGGTGGGGCAGATATACAGGGGGGTACAGTGGTGGGGCAGATATACAGGGGGTACAGTGATGGGGCAGATATACGGGGGGTACAGTGGTGGGGCAGATATACAGGGGTTACAGTGATGGGGCAGATATACAGGGGGGTACAGTGGTGGGGCAGATATACAGGGGGGTACAGTGGTGGGGCAGATATACAGGGGGTACAGTGATGGGGCAGATATACGGGGGGTACAGTGGTGGGGCAGATATACAGGGGTTACAGTGATGGGGCAGATATACGGGGGGTACAGTGGTGGGGCAGATATACAGGGGGTACAGTGATGGGGCAGATATACGGGGGGTACAGTGGTGGGGCAGATATACAGGGGGTTACAGTGGTGGGGCAGATATATAGGGGGGTACAGTGGTGGGGCAGATATATAGGGGGGTACAGTGGTGGGGCAGATATACAGGGGGTTACAGTGGTGGGGCAGATATATAGGGGGGTACAGTGGTGGGGCAGATATATAGGGGGGTACAGTGGTGGGGCAGATATATAGGGGGGTACAGTGGTGGAGCAGATATACAGGGGGGTACAGTGGTGGGGCAGATATACAGGGGGGTTACAGTGATGGGGCAGATATACAGGGGTTACAGTGGTGGGGCAGATATACAGGGGGGTTACAGTGGTGGGGCAGATATACAGGGGGGTTACAGTGGTGGGGCAGATATACAGGGTGTTACAGTGGTGGGGCAGATATATAGGGGTTACAGTGGTGGGGCAGATATATAGGGGGGTACAGTGGTGGGGCAGATATACAGGGGGGTACAGTGGTGGGGCAGATATACAGGGGGTTACAGTGGTGGGGCAGATATACAGGGGGGTACAGTGGTGGGGCAGATATACAGGGGGTACAGTGGTGGGGCAGATATACAGGGGGGTACAGTGGTGGGGCAGATATACAGGGGGTACAGTGGTGGGGCAGATATACAGGGGGGTACAGTGGTGGGGCAGATATACAGGGGGTACAGTGGTGGGGCAGATATACAGGGGGGTACAGTGGTGGGGCAGATATACAGGGGGTACAGTGGTGGGGCAGATATACAGGGGGGTACAGTGGTGGGGCAGATATACAGGGGGGTACAGTGGTGGGGCAGATATACAGGGGGTACAGTGGTGGGGCAGATATACAGGGGGGTACAGTGGTGGGGCAGATATACAGGGGGGTACAGTGGTGGGGCAGATATACAGGGGGGTACAGTGGTGGGGCAGATATACAGGGGGTACAGTGATGGGGCAGATATACGGGGGGTACAGTGGTGGGGCAGATATACAGGGGTTACAGTTATGGGGCAGATATACAGGGGGGTACAGTGGTGGGGCAGATATACAGGGGGTACAGTGGTGGGGCAGATATACAGGGGGGTACAGTGGTGGGGCAGATATACAGGGGGTACAGTGGTGGAGCAGATATACAGGGGGGTTACAGTGGTGGAGCAGATATACAGGGGGGGTACAGTGGTGGGGCAGATATATAGGGGGGTACAGTGGTGGGGCAGATATATAGGGGGGTACAGTGGTGGAGCAGATATATAGGGGGTTACAGTGGTGGGGCAGATATATAGGGGGGTACAGTGGTGGAGCAGATATACAGGGGGGTTACAGTGGTGGAGCAGATATACAGGGGGGGTACAGTGGTGGGGCAGATATATAGGGGGGTACAGTGGTGGGGCAGATATATAGGGGGGTACAGTGGTGGAGCAGATATACAGGGGGGTTACAGTGGTGGAGCAGATATACAGGGGGGGTACAGTGGTGGGGCAGATATATAGGGGGGTACAGTGGTGGGGCAGATATATAGGGGGGTACAGTGGTGGAGCAGATATACAGGGGGTTACAGTGGTGGAGCAGATATACAGGGGGGTACAGTGGTGGAGCAGATATACAGGGGGTTACAGTGGTGGGGCAGATATACAGGGGGGTACAGTGGTGGGGCAGATATACAGGGGGTACAGTGGTGGAGCAGATATATAGGGGGGTACAGTGGTGGGGCAGATATACAGGGGGGTTACAGTGGTGGGGCAGATATATAGGGGGTTACAGTGGTGGGGCAGATATATAGGGGGGTACAGTGGTGGGGCAGATATACAGGGGGTACAGTGGTGGAGCAGATATATAGGGGGGTACAGTGGTGGGGCAGATATACAGGGGGGTTACAGTGGTGGGGCAGATATATAGGGGGTTACAGTGGTGGGGCAGATATACAGGGGGGTTACAGTGGTGGGGCAGATATATAGGGGGGTACAGTGGTGGGGCAGATATACAGGGGGGTTACAGTGGTGGGGCAGATATATAGGGGGTTACAGTGGTGGGGCAGATATACAGGGGTTACAGTGGTGGAGCAGATATATAGGGGGGTACAGTGGTGGGGCAGATGAACAGGGGGGCAGTGATCTGCGGTGTAAGAGGGCAGGATGTTAATATCTCACCATTACTCAAGTATTTGCTTTATAAACGATCCATTTCGTGATTGAGAGAGTGAAGTTGACATTTTTTTTGTTATAAAATCGGAACGCTAAATTTCTGTGAAAACATTTTTCGGCACACTGTGCCCAGAAGGTTGCCTCCCCCTGCCATACACTATACAATTTTCTTGTACAACTTTCCTTTAGATTTACCAAAACCATATAGAAGGAGGTCAAACTGAAAAACACTTTCAATTTGTATGCAATCAGATCAGCCCTCACATTACATAACTGAAGGTGAATCTAAAGAAAATGTAATAAGAAAATTGTATGGTGTATGGACAGCTTTAGAATCAACTCCAGAACTTTTACCTGCTTAATTGATGAAGAAATAACGATGGAGTCGCCCACACCGGACTATGAAAAAAACTTTTGATTCAATTCTCCAATTACTTTTGGTCTCTTGAAAAAAGGGGGGAAGGCTACTCTAATGCCCCGTACACACGATCGGACATTGATCGGACATTGATCGGACATTCCGACAACAAAATGCTAGGATTTTTTCTGACGGATGTTGGCTCAAACTTGTCTTGCATACACACGGTCACACAAAGTTGTCGGAAAATCTGATCGTTCTGAACGCGGTGACGTAAAACACGTACATGGGGACTATAAACGGGGCAGTAGCCAATAGTTTTCATCTCTTTATTTATTCTGAGCATGCCTGGCACTTTGTCCGTCGGATTTGTGTACACACGATCGGAATTTCCGACAACAAGGTCCTATCACACATTTTCCGTCGGAAAATCTGACCGTGTGTACGGGGCAATAAGAGCTGTAATTCCTAAACCCTTCCCCCGATTTGGATGTCCATACCCTCAAATTAAACCTCAGAGTGTGACCTTTTATCCATATCCATTATATAACTATAGCTTGAATATGTTTGGGTAAATACCTAAAAAAAACTAAAATTGTGCCTGTGTCCAAATATATATACAGTATCTGACAAAAGTAAGTACACCCTCAGTGACATTTGTGTAAATCTTTTCTTCTCTCTTTTCATGTGACAACACTGAAGAAATGACACTTGTCTACAATGTAAAGTAGTGAGTGTACAGCTTGTATAACAGTGTAAATTTACTGTCCCCTCAAAATAACTCAACACACAGCCATTAATGTCTAAACCGCTGGCAACAAAAGTCAGTACACCCCTAAGTGAAAATCTCCAAATTGGGCCCAAAGTGTCAATATTTTGTGTGGCCACCATTATTTTCCAGCACTGCCTTAACCCTCTTGGGCATGGAGGTCACCAGAGCTTCACAGGTTGTCACTGGAGTCCTCTTCCCCTCCTCCATGATGACATCACAGAGCTGGTGGATGTTAGAGACCTTGTGCTCCTCCACCTTCCGTTTGAGGATGTCCCACAGATGATCAATAGGGTTTAGGTCTGGAGACATGCTTGGCCAGTCCACAACCTTTACCCTCAACTTCTTTAGCAAGGCAGTGGTGGTCTTGGAGGTGTGTTTGGGGTGGTTATCATGTTGGAATACTGCCCTGCGGTCCAGTCTCTGAAGGGAGGGGATCATGCTCTGCTTCAGTATATCACAGTACATGTTGGCATTCATGGTTCCCTCAATGATCTGTAGCCCCCCAGTGCCGGCAGCACTCATGCAGCCCCAGACCATGACACTCCCACCACCATGCTTGACTGTAGACAAGACACACTTGTCTTTGTCCTCCTCACCTGGTTGCCCCCACACACGCTTGTCACCATCTGAACCAAATACGTTTATCTTGGTCTCATCAGACCACAGGACATGGTTCCAGTAATCCATCTCCTTAGTCTGCTTGTCTTCAGCAAACTGTTTGTGGACTTTCTTGTGCATCATCTTTAGAAGAGGCTTCCTTCTGGGATGACAGCCATGCAGACCAATTTGATGCAGTGTGCGGCGTATGGTCTGAGCACTGACAGGCTGACCCCCCACCCCTACAACCTCTGCAGCAATGCTGGAAGCACTCATACGTCTATTTCCCAAAGACAACCTCTGGATATGACGCTGAGCACGTGACCTCAACTTCTTTGGTGGACCATGGCGAGGCCTGTTCTGAGTGGAACCTGTCCTGTTATACCGCTGTATGGTCTTGGTCACCGTGCTGCAGCTCAGTTTCAGGGTCTTGGCAATCTTCTTATAGCCTAGGCCATCTTTATGTAGAGCAACAATTCCTTTTTTTCAGATCCTCAGAGAGTTCTTTGCAATGAGGTGCCATGTTGTACTTCCAGTGACCAGTATGAGAGAGTGAGAGCGATAACACCAAATTTAACACACCTGCTCCCCATTCACACCTGAGACCTTGTAACACTAACGAGTCACATGACACCGGGGAGGGAAAATGGCTGATTGGGCCCAATTTGGAGATTTTCACTTAGGGGTGTACTGACTTTTGTTGCCAGCGGTTTAGACATTAATGGCTGTGTGTTGAGTTATTTTGAGGGGACAGCAAATTTACACTGTTATACAAGCTGTACACTCACTACTTTACATTGTAGACAAGTGTCATTTCTTCAGTGTTGTCACATGAAAAGATAGAAGAAAAGATTTACACACATGTGACCGAGGGGTGTACTTACTTTTGTGAGATACTGTATATATATATATATATATATATATATATATATATATAATGTTTGGGGGGTTCTGAGTTAAACGGCTAGCAAAAAATACTGATTTTAACTTGTAAGCAACAAATGTCAGAAAAAGGGGCGGGTCCTTAAGCGTGACTTCAGCGCGGCTTGCAAAACGACTTCTGTATAGAAGTCAATACAAGCCATTCTGAAGTCACCCCAAAGTAGTGCAGGAACTTTTTTCTAATTCGGAGCCTCTTGAGTCGCTCCTATTAGAATGGTTCCATTGCACTGAATGTAGCGCGATTTGTCAGGTGGCCCCTGTGTGAACCGGCACTAAGTGGTTAAATAAAGTCAAAGCAATGTCGGGGAAAAAAAAAAGTAACAAAGTAGTAAAACGGATTTTGTACATAGGTCACCCATGGATAATGACACTTTGTATTCTCTATGAAGATGATGCTCCTTTTGTTCCGGTAGAGTTTAGATTTCCTTTTGCCTTTAGCAGATTACTGGAGTGAGAGCGATCAGGATGATATCGATGGTTCCATGACCCTGAAACAGGAACCAGCGACGACGGCGACGACCGTCAGCGAAACGTACCACCGAAATTCCACAGTAAGTAACAGCGCGACATTCTGATGAGCTCTCCTCCTCCTCCTCCTCCTCCTCGGGGCAGCAGCCTTCGCAGTTCTTGATGATCGGCACATCCCCACTTCCACCCCCAACTGGGGATTTACCAGGACGGGCTGCTGGGATGTTTACGTGATTTATTCTGCCACTTGCAGCCAGCAGTCGGCCAAACCCCCAAGCTAGGGCTCCTAAAATAATTGCTGGTCTGAAATAGATTCTAAATTGCATGGAGATCAGATTACACAGATTGCAGACTCCTTAGACACGCCCCCTCCGCCTTCCAATTCAACCTGCCGTGTATGTATTGCAGAGAGTCACTTCAAGCGCGCCTTGCGAACAGTGTCATGGAGGCAGCCCATATAAACTATGGGGGGGGTCTCTTTATAAAACATTCATTGGCTGAATTGTCAACAGCATTTGTGCAAGCTGGCCAAATGTCCCCCATAATTTTTCTAATAGACTAATTCCTATATCTTCGGCTCCACCTAGTGGCCACAATGTGTTATACTTTCTCATCGAGGTATTTCAAAGAGCTATACCGCATTTTGGCCACTAGATGGAGGTAATGATTTCGTTTGATGACCGGCCCATAGTAAAAAAATACATCATTTGTTTGACATTAAATAGCGGAGATATGGCTGCAGCCAGCAGATTTTATTTTACTATGGCCGATTCTCTTTCAGATAAAAGTGGCCCCACGGGTGGATTTGGGATCACTTTTAGAACCCGCTTCCCGGTATTTACGGGGCTTACCTGACCCATCGGTGACACCCAGGAGCGATCCGATAATGGCGGTAGCTGAGTATGGAGAAGAATGAGGCCAAAATGGCCGCCGCTTGTCTCTATGCCCTTGGAGGACCAGAGCGACGTCTTTTGTCATTTCCGGTTCCGGGGCCACAGTAGATATTCATTCCGTTCCATTCGTTTAGATGCGGCATTCGTTATTTCGGATAATTCGTAACTTCAAATAAATTCTTATTCATTATGTTGACTAACAGCCAAATTTGAAATGAAATTCCAATACCTAGAATTTAATATTTAGTTATTATTAGTTAGTTATTCTTTCGAATTCTTGAATTTTCTTTTTTAATTTCGGATTTTCGAATTTTCTAATTTACGTTAATTCGTAAATATCCGAATTAACCAAAACCTGTTTAACAAATTTTTCAGAATATTCTAAAATTTGAAAATTCGAAAATCAAAAAACCTGAAGATTCGGAAATCTTAATAACTAATTAATAATAACTTAACTATAACTATTAAATGATAGGTATTGGAATTTCCTTTCAAATTTGGCTGTTAGTGAATGTAACGAATACGAATTTATCTGAAGTTACGAATTATCCGAAATAACGAATGGCGTATCTAAACGTATGGGTTGAACTGAATTAATAATAATAAATAATAATAGGAAATAAAAAAAAACTTTTTATTATTATTATTTATTATTAATTAGTTATATTCCATTTGTTTAGATACGGCATTCGTTATTTCGGAAAAATCGTAACTTCGGATAAATTCGTATTCGTTACGTTCACTAACAGCCAAATTTGAAAGGCAATTCCAATACCTATAATTTAATAGTTAGTTATTATTAGTTAGTTATTCTTTCAAATTTTCAGATTTTCTTTCTTATTTTTGGATATTCGAATTTTCTAATTTACGTTAATTCGGAAATATCCGAATTAATGAAAACCCGTTTAGCAAATTTTTCTAAATATTCTAAAATTTGAAAATGCGAAAATTCGAACATCAAAAAACCCGAAGATTCAGAAATCTTAAATAATAACTAATTAATAATAACTTAACTATTACTAACTGTAATGAATTAATAATAAGAAATAATAAGAAGAAATAAAAAAAAAACTTTTTATTATTATTATTTATTATTAATTAGTTCTGTTCCATTTGTTTAGATGCGGAATTCGTTATTTCGGAAAAATCGTAACTTCGGATAAATTCGTATTCGTTATGTTCACTAACAGCCAAATTTGAAAGGAAATTCCAATACCTATAATTTAATAGTTAGTTATTATTAGTTAGTTATTCTTTTGAATTTTCAGATTTTCTTTCTTATTTTTGGATATTTGAATTTTCTAATTTACGTTAATTAGGAAATATCCGAATTATTGAAAACCCATTTAACAAATTTTTCAGAATATTCTAAAAAATCGTAAATTTGAAAATCAAAAAACCCGAAAATTCGGAAATCTTAAATAATAACTAATTAATAATAATTTAACTTTTACTAACTATTAAATTATAGGTATTGGAATTTCCTTTCAGATTTGGCTGTTAGTGAATGTAACGAATAAGAATTTATCCGAAGTTACGAATTATCCGAAATAACGAATGCCGCATCTAAACGAATGTAACGTAACGAATTAATGATAATGACATAAATAATTTAAGTATCTGGTATTTTTATTTTGCAATGTATGCTTGACCTAGAAAATCATTTGTGATGCCGTTGTTTTCTCAGGGCAATTCTTCGAGTCCCTTCCCTGAACAGAAACACGGGGGGCGCCACTTTTCCAGCGAGTCCACCTACTCCCATTCCTCCGCAGAGGAGTCACGGCAGGACGCCACCGGCAGCACGCACTCCTCGGGGTGTCGCCCCACGTATAGAGAGCGCCGGTCTTGGCAAGATTTAATAGAAACTCCCCTGACCAGTTCCGGCCTTCACTTCCTGCAGACGGTGCCCCCCGATTCGGAGCATGTGGGGGGCAGGATGGGGATGTCACCAGAAAGGCGCAAACAAGCCACGCTACCGGTCCAGAGGCGCCATAACCATGAAAGAGATGGGCCCTTCCCCCTAGCAGAGTGTCCCCGGAGTCACACGGCGCACGCCCGGACGCAGAAACAGCGCAGCCAAAGCTTGCCGAGGAACAGGGATGGGAGGGGGAAGAACCGAGGGAATAACAACACAGAACCATTAGAGGAAAAGATGGAAGATGAGTTACCGAAGAGGAAGCACAGCAGTTCCAGTAGAGAAGGTAAAAATGAATGAAGGGACCTTTACCTTGTCAGTATTTGAAAAAAAAAAGTCAAATGTATATCCTTTCTTACAATGCGATTTTAAAGGGTGCGTGTGGGAATTGTCTTCATATATGAGGTCAGGTACTGATGATGGTTGTGCAGGACACTCGAGTTCCTCCACACCAAACTGGTCAACCTATGTCTTTATGGAGCTGGTCCATACTGGTCTACCCATGTCTTTATGGAACTGGTCCACCCATGTCTTTATGGAACTGGTCCAAACTGGTCAACCCATTTCTTTATGGAGCTGGTCCAAACTGGTCCACCCATGTCTTTATGGAGCTGGTCCAAACTGGTCCACCCATGCCTTTATGGAGCTGGTCCAAACTGGTCCACCCGTGTCTTTATGGAGCTAGTCCAAACTGGTCACACAATGTCTTTATGGAGCTGGTCCACCTATGTCTTTATGGAACTTGTCCAAACTGGTCCACCCATGTCTTTATGAAAATGGCCCAAACTGGTCAACCCATGTCTTTATGGAGCTGCTCCAAACTGGTCAACCCATGTCTTTATGGAGCTGATCCAAACTGGTCAACCCATGTCTTTATGGAGCTGGTCCAAATTGGTCACACCATGTCTTTATGGAGCTGGTCCAACCATATCTTTATGGAGCTGGTCCAAAGTGGTCCACCCATGTCTTTATGGAACTGATCCAAACTGGTCAACCCATTTCTTTATGGAGCTGGTCCACCCATGTCTTTATGGAGGTCAGGTACTGATGATGGTTGTGCAGGACACTTGAGTTCCTCCACACCAAACTGGTCAACCTATGTCTTTATGGAGCTGGTCCATAATGGTCTACCCATGTCTTTATGGAACTGGTCCAAACTGGTCCACCCATGTCTTTATGGAACTGGTCCAAACTGGTCAACCCATTTCTTTATGGAGCTGGTCCACCCATGTCTTTATGGAGCTGGTCCAAACTGGTCCACCCATGTCTTTATGGAGCTAGTCCAAACTGGTCACACAATGTCTTTATGGAGCTGGTCCACCTATGTCTTTATGGAACTTGTCCAAACTGGTCAACCCATGTCTTTATGGAGCTGCTCCAAACTGGTCAACCCATGTCTTTATGGAGCTGCTCCAAACTGGTCAACCCATGTCTTTATGGAGCTGGTCCAAATTGGTCACACCATGTCTTAATGGAGCTGGTCCACCCATGTCTTTATGAAGGCGGTCCAAACTGGTCAACCCATGCCTTTATGGAGCTGGTCCAAACTGGTCAACCCATGTCTTTATGGAGCTGGTCCAAACTGGTCAACACATGTCTTTATGGAGCTGGTCCAAACTGGTCCACCCATGCCTTTATGGAGCTGGTCCACCCATGTCTTTACGGAGCTAGTCCAAACTGGTCAACCCATGTCTTTATGGAGCTGGTCCATCCATGTCTTTATGGAGCTGGTCAACTTATGTCTTTATAGAGCTGGTCCAAACTGGTCACACCATGTCTTCATAGAGCTGGTCCAAACTGGTCACACCATGTCTTTATGGAGCTGGTCCACACTGGTTCACCCATGTCTTTATGGAGCTGGTCCAAACTGGCCCACCCATGTCTTTATGAAGCTGGTCCACCCATGTCTTTATGGAGCTGGTCCAAACTGGTCAATCCATGTCTTTATGGAGCTTATCCAAACTGGTCAACCCACGTCTTTATGGACCTGGTCCAAACTGGTCCACCCTTGTCTTTATGGAGCCAGCTTAGTACACAGGGGCGCAGTCATGATGGAACAGAAAAGAGTCTTCCCGAAACTATTATGGAAAAGCACAATAATTTAGAATGTCTTTGTATGATGGAGTATTACCAGCACCCTTCACAGGCGACAGCTGAACTCAATAATTTGGAGGGTGGTCCATATACTGTATTTCTGTCCACAAAGTAGGCGTCATGGTCAGATGCCCAAAAACATTCCGCTATATGTATGTGTGTATATAAACCCTGTTAAGCTGCCTCTTGAGACATGTGAGAGTAGACAATAAAATGCTGCATCTGTTCCAGACAGTAAGAACGAGAACCGGTCCAGCACAGATGGCCTGGAGGAGCTCTACAAGACCTTGGAACAAGCCAGCCTATCCGCCTTTGGTGAGCAGCGACTTTCCACCAAGCAGGAGTTCAGGAGATCATTTATTAAAAGATGCAATGACCCCATCATCAACGATAAGCTGCACCGCATCCGAGCACTGAAAAGCACTTTAAAAGTGAGTGTTAAAGAATGCCGTAGAGTTTTCTGTCACAGATTGAAGTTCTTTTGTTGATTCTGTAACACTTATAAATGTTTTGTAACAACTTTAATTTCTAAAAAAAATTCTAATTTTTGTAACTAAATTCCGTACAGTTTTCTAAAAAGTCTTATCTGCTCGTCTCTTTTATATGCTCTTCTACCCTTACTGTAGGTTCTTCTGTGGATTCTTTGTAGCTCATTCTGTTTTTGTCTGTAGGTCCTTTATCCATTCAGTAACCTCTTCTTCTCCATCTGTAGCTCCTTCTGTTCCTCATGGAGGTTCTCCAGACTCTTGTGTTTCTAATGTAGCTTCTGGCAGCTCTTCTTTGGCGTCCTCTTTTCCTTTGTGTGGCGTTCTCTGTCTTTTCTGTAACCTGTCAAGCCCTTTGTGTAGCTTCTTCTGCAGCCTTGTTTGTCCCTCACCCAGGGCTGTCTTAATGAGTGGGCACACCTGGGCACTGCCCAGGGACTCCAGCTGCATGGGGGTCCCCTACACTTTCCCCAAAGCAGCTGGTCCTTGAGCCCATGCTGCCCCAAAATCAGGGACCCCATCATGGCACTGAGAGTGATGGATACACTGGGGAGGCAGGCTGGCAGCGGTGCGCCGTGCTGTGCAGAACGATACCTATTATCTTACAGCTAGCAGGGAGGGGCGGGGCCAGAGCGCCAGTGATGCTCTGACCCCGCCTCATGCAGCTTGAATGCTCGTGACTCGAAGGCTGCGGGGTAGGAGCTGGAGTGGAGCTGCTGAGTCGGCAGCACTGAGAGCCCGCCTGCGGAAGTAGCATTGTGAATGGTGTCATGGTGAGCCCAGCTGTCCAGCACTGTTTGCGCCAAAGGGCTTTTAATGCCCGGCGGGATGCTCCCTCCTACGCCCCCCCTTCTGCCTGCTTGATTGGTATAGGTGAGTCCAGTGCTGGAAGTGGGCACAGAGCCAAAAGTTTACATGCACTGTATTTCCACTGGAAAAGGGGGTAATACATGGATGGAATAATGGTGCTGGGGGATATCAAGGGTGTATGGGTGAGAACAATGCTGAGGGGGGATCTGGGGTGTATAGGGGGTAGCAATGCTTGGGTGGCTATAGTGGTAGGGGTATCAGGCTTGTAGAGAGGCCACAGTGTAGGGGGTATCAGGGATGTAGTGGGGTCACAATACAAGGGGTATCTTATGGTATATGGTAACAGTGCTGGGGGTAATATCTGGGGTGTAGAGTGGTCAGAGTGTTAGGGGATATCTGGGGTGTAGAGGGGTCAGAGTGCTGGGGGGATATCTGGGGTGTAGAGGGGTCGGAGTGCTGGGGGGATATCTGGGGTGTAGAGGGGTCAGAGTGCTGGGGGGATATCTGGGGTGTAGAGGGGTCAGAGTGCTGGGGGGATATCTGGGGTGTAGAGGGGTCAGAGTGCTGGGGGTAATATCTGGGGTGTAGAGGGGTCAGAGTGCTGGGGGGATATCTGTGGTGTAGAGGGGTCAGAGTGTTGGGGGATATCTGGGGTGTAGAGGGGTCAGAGTGCTGGGGGGATATCTGGGGTGTAGAGGGGTCAGAGTGCTGGGGGGGATATCTGGGGTGTAGAGGGGTCAGAGTGCTGGGGGGGATATCTGGGATGTAGAGGGGTCAGAGTGCTGGGGGGATATCTGGGGTGTAGAGGGGTCAGAGTGCTGGGGGGATATCTGGGGTGTAGAGAGGTCAGAGTTCTGGGGGATATCTGGGGTGTAGAAGGGTCAGAGTGCTGGGGGGATATCTGGGGTGTAGAGGGGTCAGAGTGCTGGGGGGATATCTGGGGTGAAGAGGGGTCAGAGTGCTGGGGGGATATCTGGGATGTAGAGGGGTCAGAGTGCTGGGGGGATATCTGGGGTGTAGAGGGGTCAGAGTGATGGGGGGATATCTGGGGTGTAGAGGGGTCAGAGTGCTGGGGCGGATATCTGGGGTGTAGAGAGGTCAGAGTGTTGGGGGAATATCTGGGGTGTAGAAGGGTCAGAGTGCTGGGGGGATATCTGGGGTGTAGAGAGGTCAGAGTGCTGGGGGGGATATCTGGGGTGTAGAGGGGTCAGAGTGCTGGGGGGATATCTGGGATGTAGAGGGGTCAGAGTGCTGGGGGGATATCTGGGGTGTAGAGGGGTCAGAGTGCTGGGGGGGATATCTGGGGTGTAGAGGGGTCAGAGTGCTGGGGGGATATCTGGGGTGTAGAGGGGTCAGAGTGCTGGGGAGATATCTGGGGTGTAGAGGGGTCAGAGTGCTGGGGGGATATCTGGGGTGTAGAGGGGTCAGAGTGCTGGGGGGATATCTGGGGTGTAGAGGGGTCAGAGTGCTGGGGGGATATCTGAGGGTGTAGAGGGGTCAGAGTGCTGGGGGGATATCTGGGGTGTAGAGTGGTCAGAGTGCTGGGGGGATATCTGGGGTGTAGAGTGGTCAGAGTGCTGGGGGGATATCTGGGGGTGTAGAGGGGTCACAGTGCTGGGGGGATATCTGGGGGTGTAGAGGGGTCAGAGTGCTGGGGGGATATCTGGGGGTGTAGAGGGGTCAGAGTGCTGGGGGGATATCTGGGGTGTAGAAGGGTCAGAGTGCTGGGGGGATATCTGGGGTGTAGAGGGGTCAGAGTGCTGGGGGGATATCTGGGGGTGTAGAGGGGTCAGAGTGCTGGGGGGATATCTGGGGGTGTAGAGGGGTCAGAGTGCTGGGGGGATATCTGGGGGTGTAGAGGGGTCAGAGTGCTGGGGGGGATATCTGGGGTGTAGGGGGTCAAAGTTCTGGGGGGATATCTGGGGTGTAGAGGGGTCAGAGTGCTGGGGGGATATCTGGGGTGTAGAGTGGTCAGAGTGCTGGGGGGATATCTGGGGGTGTAGAGGGGTCATAGTGCTGGGGGGATATCTGGGGGTGTAGAGGGGTCAGAGTGCTGGGGGGATATCTGGGGGTGTAGAGGGGTCAGAGTGCTGGGGGGATATCTGGGGTGTAGAGGGGTCAGAGTGCTGGGGGGATATCTGGGGGTGTAGAGGGGTCAGAGTGCTGGGGGGATATCTGGGGTGTAGAAGGGTCAGAGTGCTGGGGGGATATCTGGGGTGTAGAGGGGTCAGAGTGCTGGGGGGATATCTGGGGGTGTAGAGGGGTCAGAGTGCTGGGGGGATATCTGGGGGTGTAGAGGGGTCAGAGTGCTGGGGGGATATCTGGGGGTGTAGAGGGGTCAGAGTGCTGGGGGGATATCTGGGGGTGTAGAGGGGTCAGAGTGCTGGGGGGATATCTGGGGTGTAGAGGGGTCAGAGTGCTGGGGGGATATCTGGGGTGTAGAGGGGTCAGAGTGCTGGGGGGATATCTGGGGTGTAGAGAGGTCAGAGTGCTGGGGGGATATCTGGGGGTGTAGAGGGGTCAGAGTGCTGGGGGGATATCTGGGGTGTAGAGGGGTCAGAGTGCTGGGGGGATATCTGGGGTGTAGAGGGGTCAGAGTGCTGGGGGGATATCTGGGGTGTAGAGAGGTCAGAGTGCTGGGGGGTATATCTGGGGTGTAGAGGGGTCAGAGTGCTGGGGGGATATCTGGGGTGTAGAGGGGTCAGAGTGCTGGGGGGGATATCTGGGGTGTAGAGGGATCAGAGTTCTGGGGGGATATCTGGGATGTAGAGGGGTCAGAGTGCTGGGGGGATATCTGGGGTGTAGAGGGGTCAGAGTGATGGGGGGATATCTGGGGTGTAGAGGGGTCAGAGTGCTGGGGGGATATCTGGGATGTAGAGGGGTCAGAGTGCTGGGGGGATATCTGGGGTGTAGAGGGGTCAGAGTGCTGGGGGGATATCTGGGGGTGTAGAGGGGTCAGAGTGCTGGGGGGATATCTGGGGTGTAGAGAGGTCAGAGTGTTGGGGGAATATCTGGGGTGTAGAAGGGTCAGCGTGTTGGGGGATATCTGGGGTGTAGAGGGGTCAGAGTGTTGGGGGGGATATCTGGGGTGTAGAAGGGTCAGAGTGCTGGGGGGATATCTGGGGTGTAGAGGGGTCAGAGTGCTGGGGGGATATCTGGGGTGTAGAGGGATCAGAGTGCTGGGGGGATATCTGGGGTGTAGAGGGATCAGAGTGCTGGGGGGATATCTGGGGTGTAGAGGGGTCAGAGTGCTGGGGGATATCTGGGGTGTAGAGAGGTCAGAGTGTTGGGGGGGATATCTGGGGTGTAGAGGGGTCAGAGTGCTGGGGGGATATCTGGGGGTGTAGAAGGGTCAGAGTGCTGGGGGGGATATTTGAAAAAAATTGTTAAATGGGTTTTCGTTAATTTGGATATTTGCAAATGAACCCATTTGTAAAAAAATTCGTTAAAAAACTAATTTGGAACGAAACGCATTGTACATGTCTAGAGTTTACTATTTCACATGACTGTAGGGTTACATAGAGGGAGTAGGTGAATTTTTTTAGTTCTGTTCTGTAATTATGGGTGACCATTGGAGCCTTCTAACTAAATATGCCTTCTACTCCTTTATTGCACAGGCAAAGGAAGGAGACCTCTCTGTCATAAACTGCCTCCTGGACGACGCGGCTTTCTCATCCAAGAAGTTCAGAGACTGGAAACAAAAAAACTTTGAGTTTTTCATGGATATTTGTGAGTACAGCGGAACCCTGAAACCTCAGAACGGTGCCTCCGAACTGGCCACGCCGGCACCCCAGCTCACACACACGCACTCCTTCATTGAAACGCACGTCTGATCGGGGTGGCCGCGCGGGGATGGAACGTCCGCCAGGTGCCCTGGAAGAAAAAAACACTGTAATATTTGTACATAATGTAAGGAAAACAGATTGTAAATAGATTGGATACCAGAATAGTGCCACAGGATGCCTACGACATTGCATGAGCAAGCCAGTATTATTATTTCTTAAAGTATTTTACTTTTGTGGTATGTACCGAGGTCTGCATCGCTCAGAAATCCACCCAAAGAAAGGAACTCCTGTTCGAAGCGCACCTGAAGTCTTCAAGGAGGTTTGAGAAGGAAGAGGTTGTCCCTTTTTTGAATTATGAAGGTTTTTCGGCGTATTTTGGATGGTCGATGTCAAGCCAATTCTGTACGTAGCTTTCAATGGGTTGGTTTGTGGAAGGATTCGTCTACATCAGTGGTCTCCAAACTTGGGCCAGATGTGGCCAATTGGTTGTCTTCATTTGTCCCTTGGGGGCACTATATATCCAACTGACATCCTCGATGGGGCACTATTCCTCCAACTGACACCCTCAATGGGGCACTGTTCCTCCCTCTAAAAACCAACTGGCCACAGCCTGGACCCCTAAAACCCAAAGTGGACCTTTGTTTAGAAGGTTTGGAGACACCTGGTCTATATTCTAAAAAAGGCTTTTTTTTTAGCGTTTGGGCAGTTTTGAGAAGTTTGCAATTTGTCAATGACCTAAAATGATCATATGATTTCAAAATAATGTTCACTCTTATGCCCCCCGTACACACGATCGGACATTCCAACAACAAAATCCATGTTTTTTTTCCTGACGGATGTTGGCTCAAACTTGTCTTGCATACACACGGTCACACAAATCTTGTCGGAAATTCCTGAACGTCAAGAACGCGGCAACGTCCAACACGTACGACGAGCCGAAGAAAAATGAAGTTCAATAGCCAGCGCGGCTCTTCTGCTTGATTCCGAGCATGCGTGGAACTTTGTGCGTCGGAATTTGTGTACACACGATCGGAATTTACGACATCGGATTTTGTTGTCCAAAAATTTGAGATCCAGATCTCAAATTTTGTGTGACGGAAATTCCAATGGAAAATGTCCGATGGAGCCTACACACGGTCGGAATTTCCGTCAACAAGCTCCCATCCAACATTTTCCGTCGGAAAAATCCGCCGTGTGTAGGGGCATAAGGATTCACAAACGAGCCAATACTCGGCCAGCACCAAAAAAGTGAAAATTGTAGGCGGCATCAGCAAATTATTGGCATCTGCAACCATAAAAACTGCATTTTTTTGAGTGAACCCAGGCGTTGCTACCATTGCTGCCAGTCTCAGATGATGTTTGCTAGGTGAGCCTGTCACGGCTAACCCTTCCACAACCTAGCCTGCTATGGAAACAGACAATATGGATGCATAGAGGTTGAGTTGGTCTTGACACTTCCAAAATACACCAAGGCCTTCATGATTAGAAGAAACGAAGTGCCGCACTTCCTACCTCCTACTTTACAGCGTTATGGTTACCATCATATTAAAGGTGCATTTCAACGAGCATCCTTCTCCAGCTCAGCGTGAAGATGGCCGTTTTTTGGGAGGGAACGTTATCGCCATTCGTCAGGAAGCGATGACGTCATTAGGAGATGATGGCTTTGGTCCCTCGTTCTCACCTTTGCACTTTGGTGTTCATTTCAATACACGGCAAAGCACATAGACGTTTTAATACCCTGCAGTTTGTAAAGTATTTCTTTGCTCTGCTGGGCCCAGATGTAGAGATGAAGTCCTTAGTAGCACAATATGATGTCATAAAAGCAGGGCCGGGAAAAGGGGGTAGGTGGAAGGGGCAGCGTGGTTAAGGGTGCTACTGCTGTCACACATGCCCACTGGAAAAACACACCATGCATGCGCACATACCTTGTAGCTGCTATAAAGCAATTGGCCACACATGTTCAGTGCACACTCCATGCCAACCATGAACAAGTGGACAGAAGAATGGGTGTAGGGTGGTGTACCCATTTTATGACACACATTAGGAGTGGGGTGCAGTTCCGCATCCTTGCCCCTGGGTGCTGGATGACCTTGTCCCGGTACGGCATAAAAGGGGAGTGAGGTCATCTCTTGCATCTATAGTAATTCTTTCAAATATATTTGGAGACAGTATAACCATATAGGTTCTTCAGTGGAAAAATTCTGAATGAGGGTTGAATCCACCACATCATTTCTGTGCAGGACACGGATGTTCTGAGGTTCCCTTAAGGCAGCCTTTCTCAACCAGAGAGCCCTAGGGTCCTCCAAAGATTGCAACTTCTGCCTCTCAGAGGAGTAACCCCTGACCCTCAATGATCTTTTGGCTATCTGTAAGGGAGGGATTCTTTCCAGTGAAAACAATTGTGTAAGAAAAGTTCTTCCCCTTGACCACCACACTAATGTACTATCAGCTGTAGATATAGTAAGTATTAGCAGGGGGTTCCCTGAGCCCTCAAATGTATTTCAAAGGATCCTCCATGGTAAAATGGTTAAGAAAGGCTGCTCTGAGGGTTCTCCAGTGCTAAGATGTGCTCGGGGATTAAACCCACCACATGGTTCCTTCCTCACTGCGCAGGACTTAGAGCAGGGATGTCAGCATTGTGGTTGTCCTCAAAGGGTCGGTTGTATCTGTAGGACCATATCAATTTATGCAGGACTTTTTTTTTGTCAGAGAATAAGTGCAGGAACTCAACCACATCCCCTCCTAAACCACATTGAATGATGGGTGCAGCCAAATTGGACAAACAACAGGGGGATCTTAAAGGGGCAATAAATATCAGGCATGCATTATGTGCGTAGTTCAGGGGTGCGCTATGTATAAAGTGCAGAGTTCAGGGGTGCGCTGTGTACAGAGTGCAGGGTTTAGGGATGCGCTGTGTACAGAGTGGAGAGTTCAGGGGTGTGCTGTGTGCAGAGTTCAGGAATGTGCTGTGTACAGAATGCAGAGTTCAGGGGTGTGCTGTGTACAGAGTGCAGCTTTCAGAGGTGCATTACATGCAGGGTTCAGGGGTGTGCTGTGTACAGAGTGCAGGGTTTAGTGCGCTGTGTACAGAGTGGAGAGTTAAGGGGTGCGCTGTGCACAGAGTTCAGGGGTGCGCTGTGTACAGAGTGCAGGGTTCAGGGGTGCGCTGTGTGCAGAGTGCAGGGTTCAGGGGTGCACTGTGTGCAGAGTGCAGGTTTCAGAGGTGCATTATGTAGGGAGTGCAGGGTTTAGGGGTGCGCTGTGTACACAGTGCAGGTTTCAGAGGTACATTACGCACAGAGTGCAGAGTTCAGGGGTGTGCTGTGTACAGAGTTCAGGGGTGCGCTGTGTACAGAGTGCAGGTTTCAGGGGTGCGCTGTGTCCAGAGTGCAGGTTTTAGAGGTGCATTACGCACAGAGTGCAGAGTTCAGGGGTGCGCTGTGTACAGAGTGCAGGTTTCAGGGGTGCGCTGTGTACAGAGTGCAGGTTTTAGAGGTGCATTACGCACAGAGTGCAGAGTTCAGGGGTGCTCTGTGTACAGAGTACAGAGTTCAGGGGTGCGCTGTGTGCAGAGTGCAGGTTTCAGAGGTGCATTATGTAGAGAGTGCAGAGTTCAGGGGTGCGCTGTGTCCAGAGTGCAGGTTTTAGAGGTGCATTACGCACAGAGTTCAGAGTTCAGGGGTGCGCTGTGTACAGAGTGCAGGGTTTAGGGGTGCGCTGTGTACAGAGTAGGGAGTTCAGGTGTGCACTGTGTACGGAGTGCAGGGTTCAGGAGTGCGCTGTGTGCAGAGTTAAGGGGTGCACTGTATGCAGAAATCAGGGGTGCACTGTGTACAGAGTGCAGTGTTGAGGAGTGCGCTACTTACAAAGTGCAGGGTTTAGGGGTGTGCTATGCACAGTGGGCAGGGTTCAGTGCTCTTTCACAGGCCATCCACATCTCTCTTCCACCTCTCCCTCTTGGTTCGAGGGCCACGTGAAATGGCCTGGGGGTCAGATTCAACCCACAGGCCTTGTGTTTGACACATGTGACATAGAGGGTCTGGGATTCTACAAGGGTTTACCAGTGCAAAGATCCGAACGGGGACTAAACCCACCACGCATTTTTTTTTCCTCGCTGTGCAGGACATAGATGCTCTGAGATTCTGCTGCCTATGAAGACCTTCAAACCATTTTATATATTTAGATATGCAAGCATTCAGGAAGTGCATCTCTGTATATAAAATGATGGAATATAGAGATAACCTTCACTATGTCCCCTCTCATGCCCATGTAGCAGTTATTAGAGCATTCTGGTCACCGTTGATCATAAGAGACTTTATTTTGTTATGGAATTCCTAAGAAGAAGAGAAGAAGGAGAGGTTCCGGGAGGACCAGTCGGGGCTCAGCCTCCTTAGTGCCTTAAGACGTTTATTGGGCATCCTGCAAACAGCGGCTTTCCAAACTGCGCTCTGAAACGAGTGCCGCCGTGGGGCGAGGACCACTTGTGCCCACCTGTTTCTTGGATGCTTCAACTTAAGGTGGCTTTCCGTCAACGCCAGAGTTCTCGGGATCTAAAAAAAAAAAAAAAAAAAAGACTTTCTGACAGTCACTGCAGGATGATTGATCTCTCCACTGTGATTCTAGTGCCACTAACCTGTGACTTAAGTCATTTCTAATAACCAATGTTAGTCTGTAGACAGAATGTCAGTCATTTCTCTCCAGGAAGTGAATCCTTTTAGCTGTGAAACCTGTTGATGGGGATGGCAAGACTGGACAAAAAAAAAGGTGAAAATAATCCAATACAAGAGCGCTGTTCACACTGTTCTTCCAACATCTGTAATATGATGCTATCTGAGGTCAGGTTTGTTTCTTGTTTACCGTTTGTGGCAAGTTTCATGTATTACATTCAGGAACGACCTTTACAATGACCGCTCATTGGCGGAACCTTCTTATGGTATGGTGTGACCCACCACATGCTCTCCAGCTCTCCAGCAGCACGTCGCTAGGGAGGTAATGCAGCAAACCTGCAGGGGATTTTCACTGCAGTATAGAAGATAGTTTGGTAAAAAAAACTTTATATCAAACTGCCCCCCCCCAAAAAATAAAAAATAAAAAAAAATTTACAGTGTATGAGAACGGCTCAATGAGAAGAAGTTTTCACACACATTAGGGGAAAATAATTTGCAGAAATGTTCAAATATTACAGAATTGTCTTATTATAGTGGGCCCTTCCCAACTAGGGTATGTATAGCCAAAACTTTTTTTTTTTTTTGGATAGAGTAAGGAAGAATTAAACCCCTATCAATTTGCGTTTTTTTGCTGTGTCTGCTAAAGAGACTTCCCTTCCTTATCTTGGAGACGCAACAAGAAGTTTGAGAAAATCTCCCCAAAGAGAAGAGATTTAACATCTTGGTTGCCACCATCTGCCCCATTGGAGAAGATTTCCCCTCACCTCTTGCTCTAAAACTCTAAAAATGTGATTCTTGTACTCACCGTAAAAATCCTTTTCTCTGCGTTAACTGAAGGACACAACCAGCAGCCAGCTCTTTAGATCTTGAGGGGTGGGACATCCCAAAGCAATGCCAGAGACAAAAGGGTGGGCTCAATACTAATGAACAAAACAGAACAAGGAACCCCCCCCCGGCAGAACTCAAACCGCTGCCTTCAAAACCTTCCAACTGAAACTGACATCCTCAGAAGCAGCCACGTCAACCGTCCGTCAAGATCTAAAGACCTGGCTGTGTCCTTCAGTGAACAAAAGGGAAATGTAGGATACATTCCGCAAATATCCCCTCCCTATTCCATATACAAAACAGAACAAGGAACCACACCCCAGCAGAACTCGAACTGCTGCCTGAAAATTTTTCCAAACAAAACTTACATCTGCAGAAGCAACCACGCCAACCATCCATCGAGATTTAAAGATCTGGCTGTGTCCTTCAATGAACAAAAGAGAAATGTAGCCTATTTGCCACTATAACCCCTCCCCATTCCATACAAAACAAACAAAAAAAAAAAGTTTTGCCTTTGCATACGTCTGTGAAGGTTCTCATGTATCCAGGTCACTGGATATCAAGTAGTAGTTGGTCACATGTATCCAGGATCATGGTATATCTAGTAGTAGTTGGTCACATGTATCCAGGGTCATGGTATATCTACAAATAGTTGGTCTCATTCAACTGGACTTGTTCTGTAATGGTGAAGACGATTTGTAGCTTATCCAAGCCACTTCTTTTTTCAGTTCTGATGAGTGTCAGGAAGACACCCCAATATTTATATCCACATGGTTACCACAAGCACCTTCATCCAAACACAGAATGTGTAGATGGAGACTGTCCGAGAACATGATCGGAGGTGTGAAAGTTGTGGAACCACTCAGCTCTAGTCACATAATCCCATCCTTGGTTTCAGGGAGTCCGCATAGGTCCTAATTATTTGTATGGCTGAAAGTATTATTTGTTGTTAAACCACCAGGGTATAGATGTAAAAACAACATTATATATAGAGGACAGATGATGTAGAAGACCCCCACACTTTGTTCGGGGATGGTTCCAGTTTGAAGTAGATGGCCTCTTTCTTGCAAACCAGTTGTCTTCTCTGTCCAAAATGTTCACGTCACTGTCCTCAAAAGTAATGTCCCTTTTCCAGAAGAAAACTTGCCTGGCCTGTTCTTGGGCAATCAACATCTACCTTGACACCTTCCACAATGGTTGGAGGAAGGTGTCCGTGCAACTGTGTAGATATAAATAAATTCTTGAGTATTGTTTTATCACGGTTACGTAATAGTTTGTTTTTGTGGTTTTTCGAGATGTGCAAAAAAGAGAGATCACACAAACACTTGTAGGTGTAACATTTAATTATGTAATGACAGATAAAGATAACAATGATATTGAAAAATGTAACGAATACTGAGCTGATGCTCAATATACTCAGAATACTGATGTCTTTTCCCCACGGATCCCCCCCCCCCTCTTTGCGGCATGGCATGATGATCAAACCAGACATGTGCATAATGTAGCTCTGGAACGCTATCACTTTTAAAAGTTTTAAGCTGTAGTATATACAGGACTAGTGACAACGTAACAACTAATAATACATTTTGGAAAGTGATATCACCTTTTCAAGGAAGGTAACCATTGCCGGGCCATATGGTCAGTTTACAATGACGTTCCTATAGCATTAGGTCAGTAAAGGTAAAACCATCCTTATAGTCCTATATGGCACCTTAACCAGGTTTTGGAGGCCTTTTTTTTTATACATTATTGAGCCACAATCAAGGAAATATTAATTTCTTCATCGGGTATCTTCCAGACACGCAGAACCGAAGACGTTTCTTGGATAAGCTACATCCCAGATAGCGAGGACAACTTGCCACGAATTTGTGGCAGCGTTGAATTGTAAGTCTGTTAATTTGCTTGCACATTTTCACGGGCAAGTTGTACACTCGCAGAGCACTCGAAGCGCAATTTCTAGTTGACACTATTCCAATTTGTAGCAAATTTGCGTGGAGAGTCTCTAGCAAGAGCAAAGTTGCAGTGGTGAGCCTACAGCAAGAGCTCCGCAAGTCTACTGCATGAAAATTCAGCCACAGTGACCCCCTGTGGTGGGATGACTACTGCACAACATAACCGAACCAAAATTTGCAGCAGACTTGCAGAATGTTTGCAAAGAAAGCTGATCTGGAGTCATGCAATGCGGACTGTGATAAACTTTTGAAGCCAGGGAAGTCTAGCAACGGCTTAGCAAGTCATTTTCAAACTTGCAGCACAATTTCTTGCTAATTGGGATAGTTACATAATCCCATCCTTGGCGTTGTGAAGTCTGTATAGGTGTTAATACTTCAGCTCACATCGCTGGGTGTCACATCCGACAATCAACACCCCGCCTTGACACATTCCATGGTGATTGGATGAAAGTGTTTTCGGGGCTATGACGTTTCTTCACCATTACAGAACAGGTCGGGTTGTATGCAACCATTGCTGGCCTTTGCATACATTTAATATTTCACCCAACACGCAGTGCCAGTTGTGTGTTGCAAAAATGCATTAAGCTCTAATATAAACAAGGGACACTCACGTTTTATGGTTACCTGGAAAACGTGCCGAAAATTTCACCACGGGAACTTTATTACACACCCAGTGCACTTTGTTGCCTGGACCTATTGCTCCATGTGACCTCACTCATCATGCCTTTGATGAAGTATTTGGATATACAGACATCCACAAATGTCTTCATGAAGGCATCATTAGATAGTAAGTCAGGGGGTCACAAGATCTGCCTGCCACCTGATTATCGTGTAGGGCGATCGTGTTATCAACTTGTATGATTGTAGAGGCTGGTTAAGTGCAATTGTTGCCCTGTGCAGATACTCCTGGCATCGGCCCCAATTACAGGAAAACGAGTTATGATGTTATATGAGAAGCCATTATAGGCCTGACTGGGTGATGGTCTCGTTGTGTCTATGGAAAAACCAGTCATGATTGGCCTTATGCAAAAAATATTCAGCCTACAATGGTTATACCTGGGCAGGATTACTCAGTAAATAATTCTTTCTGCCCCCTAAATTAAGCTGGCCGTAGATGGGTAGAATTTCTAACAAAAATTCTTGGGAACAGAAGATTCCAAGAAAGTTTGTTCATTACTCTAGTCAATACAGTTTTTCGATTGTATTGACGCAAAATTTGAAGGAGCAGGATGGAAAATATTTCTTGAACAAATCTCCAACAGTGAATGTGATTTTCGTTCAGTAGAGTCCTGTGGCAGCTGGTGTTTTTTTTTTGGGGGGGGGGGGTTTGGGGTGGCAAACAACCACTCCCGCCCGAGCATCCGGCAGCACCTTCAATATTCATTGGCTATTGTAACACACCTAGGTGGGCTCAGTTCCAGGGCCGGCCCTACCATGGGCCCCAGTGGGTCAGGCAGAACTTTGGGAGGGTTATCAAATTGAACCATGGCCACCTCTCCCCTTCTCTTCTACTTACCCAACAAATTGACAACCAAGATTTTTTTTCCAACAGTTTTGTGTGTCATGATGACAACTACCCCCCCCCTCCCCCCCGGGCCGCTCTGCCTACCCTAGCCCGCCCCTATACTGCCCTAGCCTGTCCATATACTACCCCAGCCTGTCCATATACTGCCCTAGCCTGTCCATATACTATCCTAGCCTGTCCATATACTACCCCAGCCTGTCCATATACTACCCTAGCCTGTCCATATACTGCCCTAGCCTGTCCATATACTATCCTAGCCTGTCCATATACTACCCCAGCCTGTCCATATACTACCCTAGCCTGTCCATATACTACCCTAGCCTGTCTATATACTACCTCAGCCTGTCCATATACTACACCAGCCTGTCCATATACTACCCCAGCCTGTCCATATACTACCCCAGCCTGTCCATATACTACCCGAGCCTGTCCATATACTGCCCTAGCCTGTCTATATACTACCCTAGCCTGTCCATATACTACCCCAGCCTGTCCCTATACTGCCCTAGCCTGTCTATATACTACCCTAGCCTGTTTATATACTACCCTAGCCTGTCTATATACTACCCCAGCCTGTCCCTATACTGCCCTAGCCTGTCCATATTCTACCCTAGCCTGTCCGTATACTACCCTAGCCTGTCTGTATACTACCCCAGCCTGTCCATATACTACCCCAGCCTGTCCATATACTACCCCAGCCTGTCCATATACTACCCTAGCCTGTCCATATACTACCCCAGCCTGTCCGTATACTACCCTAGCCTGTCCATATACTACCCTAGCCTGTCCATATACTACCCCAGCCTGTCCGTATACTACCCTAGCCTGTCTATATACTACCCCAGCCTGTCCGTATACTACCCCAGCCTGTCCCTATACTTCCCTAGCCTGTCTATATACTACCCCAGCCTGTCCCTATACTGCCCTAGCCTGTCCATATTCTACCCCAGCCTGTCCATATACTACCCCAGCCTGTCCATATACTACCCTAGCCTGTCCATATACTACCCCAGCCTGTCCGTATACTACCCTAGCCTGTCCATATACTACCCTAGCCTGTCCATATACTACCCCAGCCTGTCCGTATACTACCCTAGCCTGTCTATATACTACCCCAGCCTGTCCGTATACTACCCCAGCCTGTCCCTATACTTCCCTAGCCTGTCTATATACTACCCCAGCCTGTCCCTATACTGCCCTAGCCTGTCCATATTCTACCCTAGCCTGTCCATATACTACCCTAGCCTGTCCGTATACTACCCTAGCCTGTCTATACACTACCCTAGCCTGTCTATATACTACCCCAGCCTGTCCATATAATACTCTAGCATGTCCCTATACTGCCCTAGCCTGTCCATATACTACCCTAGCCTGTCTATACACTACCCTAGCCTGTCTATTTTCTGCCCTAGACCACCCCTTGGAGTTGAACATAATGGTATGTCATAATTTTGCATATAGACAAGGTGCTGTTGCATGTAAATCCGACTTCCTGATAAATTACATTTTTATTTTTAATTATCATGATTCAAAATAATTGATGTGGGGGCTCTGTTTGGTGGGCGTGATTTTTATTTTTTTTTTAGGGGGGGGGGGGGCATTTCATTCTTGGACCAAGGCAGCACAATGTCTTGGGTCAGCCCTGCTCGATTCGCAGTGCTCTGCGCCACCAAGCCCATCCTATTTTGAAGCCTATCAGAGCCTCTGGCTCTAATCAGGTGCTTTAAACCCCCCCCATTGGAATCCATGGATCCGCCGTCCTGCAAGGGGCGGGACACATGGATGGGGGGGAGCGGCTCCCATGCGCCCTTAATGGACCGGCCACCCCTGGTAGAGTCCATTCACTACAAAATCAAATGTTAAAAGCAAATGAAACGATTCGAACAAATGTTCTGAGAATTTTCGTACGACTTTAACTAAGAATTTTCGTTGTCAATTCTATCCATCTATGGCCAGCTTTAGCTTTGTCTGAGGATGACTCTGGAGGGGAGAGGTTCCCTGATAGGAGGACATGTATTGCCCTGTGAAATGCTGGACCTCCTAATAATAATTCCCCTGAATTGCCAAATACCTCTGTTGACCAACTTGACCACATGACGGTCTTGTAATCTCCCCCAATTCTTCTCGTACTGATCAGAAAGTCTCTGGTAATGTTAATATATAACTGGCGTGCCATGTACTTTACAACAAGTTATTTAAATTTTCCACTTCCAAGAACCAAAAAAAAACCAAAAACGTTGAGCCGTTGCGTCTCCACATCACTGTGATAAAGGATTCCCAGTAGCGGCCCTCGGCTAGTAAGCACATCACTGTGATAATGACTCTGTTCCCCCGGCTCTGATTCCGCCATCTTTACAATAAAAAAGTGACTCGTTAAATTTGTCCTGCATGTCCATATATTATTACCCTTGGGAGTTTTGTATTAATGAAGTCACTGTGATTAAAAAATAAAAATAAAACAAAAATAGGAATAACGACCATTTGAAGATGTCACCAAGGTACCTGTCATACACAAGCTAATTATGTCTAAGATGATGATGTTTACATCTGCTGGTTACAAACGGTTGAGGATGAGTATTTCCGAGCATCAAAATCCAAACTAGTTAATTCAAAGATCTTGATGAGTGCTAGATAACAGGGCCAGGACAAAGGGTGGGGCAGTAGGGGGCAGGTGCCCCTGGGCAGAGTAAGGGGACAGAGAATGGACACGGGGCAGTAAACCCATTCTTTGCCATGCATTAATAGTGCGTTGAAGGGGCGTAGTTAGGCACCCTTGTCCTGGGAACTAGAGGAACCTGTCCCGGTACTGCTAGAGGATATCTGACCTAGAAATAACTGAAGACCGCACTGACTGACGGCAGAGGAAAAAAAAGAAAGGTTGATTTTATCAGTTGGAAGGTAATCCAAGATTGAATAAGGAGGGAAAGTCCCTCTTAGATAGCTGTCATGGAAACTAATGTCCCTATTAGAAGATTTCCCCCTCTATGCCTGTTTTGGTGGCAACTCGAAATTTTGGATATACCCATTGCTTTTATTCTTATGACATAAGTGACCAGGACAGTTTTAGAGAGCGTATCTCAGTAATGGGGACACAGATAGTAATACAGTGTGGAAGGGAGTAGATTAAGGGCTCTGGGACCCTGGAGTTTTGGAATGTTGTCCTCCAGTAGTATGATAGAAGTGTGACTATGGATAGCCTGGATATTGGGCTGACACCTTCTACACACCAAGGGATTTCCATGTTCCTCTTGGGTTGTGGTGAAGATGAATGAGTCCAGAACTGAAGTGCCACACTGTAATATTCAAGTCCAAATATAAGACAAATTGTTTACAGGAGCCATTGCGTTGTCGGGGTTGTAACACCCCCTTCAACAGGACTAGAAGAGACACTTTTTGTGGACTCAAAGATCAATATAAATGACTGGGTGTTCAGTGTGGTTGCACCTCCAGGTACCTGCTTGTTAGCTCAGTTTATCTTTAGAGCACCCAGGGTTTCCCCCAAGTTTTGAGGAAGTTACCTAACACACATCTGCCCTTGGAGCCTAGCCCCCGTTAATGCCTTGATTTCTATGAACAATTACAAATGAGAACTTTAGCCTAAAATTTTCATTTACATCCGGAGGCATGTTTTACTGATACAAATCTAGAGAACAAATGCAGACAAATTCAGGAACTGAAATATTTCTATGGCCATTTTATTATATAAATATGCCCCAAATTGAATTACTGAGATTGCATGCCCAATTATTTTATAATGGAGCAGTATTTTTCATACAGTATATGGCCAAAGGTTTGTTGACACCTGACCATTACACCTGCACATAAGTCAACCTCCTCCAATGATGGAGTTTAGGGGTCTCCACTGAAGGGTCCTGGTAATACTCCATCATACAAAGACATTGTAGACAATTGTACTTTTCCAGCTTTTTGTGGCAACAGTTTGGTGAAGATCCCTTTTCAGTTCCACTATGACTATGCCCTATGTACAAAGCCACCTCCATATGCTTGGTGGCATGGGGTGCCCAGTTTGGACCAGATCCATAAAGACATGGTTTGACCAGTTTGGAACAGATCCCTTAAGACATGATTTGACCAGTCAGGACCAGATCTCTAAAGATGTGGTTTGACCATTTGAACCAGATCCATAAAGACGTGCTTTGACTAGTCTGGACCAGCTCCATAAAGACATGGTTTGACCAGTCTGGACCAGCTCTATAAAGACATGGGTTGGCCAGTTTGGACCAGCTCCATAAAGACATGGGTTGACCAGTTTGGACCAGCTCCATAAAGACATGGGTTGACCAGTAGTCTGAAGATGCAGAAAGAAGGAGAGGTAAGGGGCACTGTGGTGGAGGTGGATAGCTGGTCTAAGGTGATGATGGAGAGATGGCACTTCAGGCAGCGCTTTTGAGGAGGAGAAGCAACTCTGGAGAAATGTAGAAGAAAGAAAGGCGCCTCTAAGTGCAGTATTAAAAGATTTAATTCAGTGCACAAGGGGTTAAAAAACACAGGATCGTGGAGTAAAAAAAGAATGTAACATGGAGTCCTCACGTGTGTTCCTAGTTCTTCCTCTGTCCGCGGATGGAGAGCAGGGGGGAGCCGTCCAGCAGCTGTCAGAATTCTCCAATATGTGCGAAGAGGCAGTCAGGCGGCCTGTGTTCCGGGTTCACGCTGGAGCACATGAGGCCAATAACATCAGAGAAGGGCGGTAACGCGTTTCGGAGCATGCGTGGCTCCTTCATCAGACCTCCTTTAATACCGCACTTAGAGGCGCCTTTCTTTCTTCTACATTTGTCCAGTCTGGACCAGCTCCATAAAGATATTGTTTAACCAGTCTGGACCAGCTCCATAAAGACATTGGGTGACCAGTCTGGACCAGCTTCCTAAACACATGGGTTGACCAGTTTGTTGTGGAGGAACTCGAGTGTGCTGTACAGAGCCCTGACCTCAACCCTACTGAAAACCTTTGGAATTAATTGGAACACCATTGGTGAGCCAGGTCTTTTAATCCAGCATTAGTATCCAACCTCACCAATGGGCACAAATTCCCACAGTGACCCTTCAAAATTGTGTTGAAAGCCTTCCCAGGGGAGCAGAGCATGTTATAGCCACAAAGGGAGTCCAAGTCTTTAAAGACATGGTTTGACTAGTTTGGTGTGGAGGAACTTGAGTGCCCTGCACAGAGCCCAGACCTCATCCCTACTGAACACCTTCGGGATGAATTGGAACGCCACGCCAGGTCTTCTCATCCAACATCAGTACCTGACCTCACAAATGAGCTCAAATTCACCATAGACACCCTCCATGATTTTGGAAATCACGTGGAAAGCTTTCCCAGAAGATTGGAGGATATTATAAACACAAAGGGAGGCAACTCTAAATTAAAGGTTTGGGATGAATTGGAATGCCAATGGTGAGTCGGGGCTTCTCATCCAACATCACAACCTGACCTCACAAATGGACACAAATTCCCAAAAACATCCTCTAAAATCTTGTGGAAAATGTTATCCTCGGGGTGAAGGATGTTATAGCGGCAAAGGGATGCAATTCCATTATTAATGGTTTTGGAATGGAATTCCCACCGAGCTCACGTAGGTGTGATGGTCAGGTGTCCACCAACCTCAGTCGTAATTTCCAACTGTTATAAAACAAGCAAAAACATTGGCCCCTTTATTACATAGTTACATAGTTACATAGTAGGTGAGGTTGAAAAAAGACACAAGTCCATCAAGTCCAACCTATGTGTGTGATTATGTGTCAGTATTACATTGTATATCCCTGTATATTGCGGTCATTCAGGTGATTATCTAATAGTTTCTTGAAGCTATCAATGCTCCCCGCTGAGACCACCGCCTGTGGAAGGGAATTCCACATCCTTGCCGCTCTTACAGTAAAGAACCCTCTACGTAGTTTAAGGTTAAACCTCTTTTCTTCCAATTGTAATGAGTGGCCCCTTAATATTGGAGAAAAAAAAAGTTAGCTTATGTATGACAAGGATCATGAACACTTAAAAATACGGGGTGCTGATAACACCCAGAATGCACTGCAATTGTTGAACGCTGCCTAATTGATGGACAAATCAAGGACAAGTTTAGGGGGTTATACCATTTGGTTTTACCCAATGGACACACTAGACACCCCTTGCTTGGTGGGTGGAAATGCCCCTGAGAAAATTTAAGGCCACCTTGGCAGAAAGACATGCCAACCTGTTTTGCGGCAAACTTCTTGGAGTTTTTTTATTATGTTTTTTTTTTTTTTTTTTACTTTGGCTCAAGTTCTTAGAGAAAAAAAAAAATCTTTGTATTAGCACCATGACTGTATTAGAGTGATAGATGACGTAGTTCAATATCTACAGAACTATTTATTAGGCTAAGCCAAAACTCTTACTGCACTTAACGAGAGAGGTAAAACCTGAGAGAGCTGTATATAATCTTCATCTTCCTGTATCTGATACATGTACCTGGATTTCTTACTTATATAGTATATATAGATATAAATATATATATATAGGCACATATATAACAGAATATTTTTTATAAATTATATAACTCCATATTTACCATGGGAGGAATGTGACACAACCGAGGAACATAAAGATCCTGATGTACAGTATATGACTTAGCAATTATTTATTTGTTCTATATGTAGGAAAGTTAATTAAAAAAGAAAAAAAAAAGATTTTGTTATCTAATCAATAATAAAAACAGTTTTGCAAAACCATGCATCATGATAAAGCTGCACTGAACTTTTTATGGACTTGTAGACAAATTTTATTTTTGTGCACCAAAAAAAATGAAAAAAAAATGTCACAAAACTCCCTGACTTCTCTGTTCTCAATCAATTCTACACACGTCAAACATGCCTGCCAGTTACAGTACACCGGGTGTCTTTCCTACAAGGGGGGTGTCTGTGTTCTCTAGTCACTATTTATAGTCACTTAAGACGAAAGAATGACTCTTCCCAATATCTGCACTGTTCTCAAGTACCGAAATACACAATATAGTAAAATATATGTGGACATCTGAACATCACACCTACCTATGTGGACCCCCCCCCCCCCCCCAAATGGATGAGTTCAAGTTTCTCCAGTGAAGGGTCCTGATGACCCGGTGTACATCCTACAAAGACATTGTAGACAATTGTGCTCTTCCAACCTTGTGGTAACAGTTTGGTGAAGACCCTTTTCTGTTCCAGCATGTCTGTGCCCCTGTGTACAAAACCAGCTCCGTAAAGACATGGGTTGACCAGTGTGGACCAGCTCCATAAAGCCATGGTTTGACCAGGGTGGACCAGCTCCATAAAGACATGGGTGGACCAGCTCCATAAAGTTGACCAGTGTGGACCAGCTCCATAAAGCCATGGTTTGACCAGGGTGGACCAGCTCCATAAAGACATGGGTGGACCAGCTCCATAAAGACATGGCCAGTATGGACTAGTTCCATAAAGACATGGTTTGACCAGTTTGGATCAGCTTCATAAAGACCAGGTTTGACCAATTTCATAAAGACATGGGCTGACCAGTTTGGACCAGCTCCATAAAGACATGGTTTGACCAGTTTGGACCTGCTCCATAAAGACATGGTTTGACCAGTTTGGACCAGCTCCATAAAGACATGGGTTGACCAGTTTGGACCAACTTCATAAAGACATTAGCTGACCAGTTTGGATCAGCTCCATAAAGACATGGTTTGACCAGTTTGGGCCTGCTCCATAAAGACATGGTTTGACCAGTTTGGACCAGCTCCATTAAGACACGGTTTGACCAGTTTGGACCAACTTCATAAAGACATGAGCTGACCAGTTTGGACGGACTTCATAAAGACATGGGCTGACCAGTTTGGACCCGCTACATAAAGACATTGTTTGACCAGGTTGGACCAATTTCATAAAAACAAGGTTTGACCAGTTTGGACCAATTTCATGAAGACATGGTTTGACCAGTTTTATAAAGACATGGGCTGACCATTTTGGACCAGCTAAATAAAGAGATGAGTTGACCAGTTTGGACCAGCTCAAGATATGCATTGACCAGTTTGGAGCAGCTCCATAAAGACATGAGTTGACTAGTTTGGACCAGCTCCATAACGACAAGGGTTGACCAGTTTGGACCGGCTACATAAAGACATGGGTTGACCAGATTGGACCAGCTTCATAAAGAGATGGGTTAACCAGTTTGGACCAGCTCCATAAAGACGGGTTGACCAGTTTGGTGTGGAGGAATTAGAGTGTCCTGCACAAAGTCCTGACCTTAACCCTGCTGAACACTTTTGGGATGAATTGAAATGCTGGCTGTGAATCAAGTCTTCTCATCCACCATCAGTACCTGAACTCACAAATGGGCACAAACTCCCTCAGACATCACCAAAATCTTGTGGAAATCCTTCCCAGAAGAGTGGAGGATGTTATAGACATAAAAGGAGTGGAAACTCAGCATGGTTTGACCAGTTTGGTCTGGAGGAATTTTATTGTCCTGCACAGATCCCTGACCTCAACCCTACTGAACACCTTTGGCTTTGGGATGAATTTGGACGCCTATTGTGAGTCAGGTCTTCTCATTTAACATAGTTACATAGTAGGTGAGGTCGAAAAAAAGACACAAGTCCATCAAGTCCAACCTATGTGTGTGATTATATGTCAGTATTACATTGTATATCCCTGTATGTTGCGGTCGTTCAGGTGCTTATCTAATAGTTTCTTGAAATGATCGATGCCCCCCGCTGAGACCACCGCCTGTGGAAGGGAATTCCACATCCTTGCCGCTCTTACAGTATAGAACCCTCTACGTAGTTTAAGGTTAAACCTCTTTTCTTCTAATTTTAATGAGTGGCCACGAGTCTTGTTAAACTCCCTTCCGCAAAAAAGTTTTCTCCCTATTGTGGGGTCACCAGTACGGTATTTGTATATTGTGGGGTCACCAGTCCGGTATTTGTATATTGTGGGGTCACCAGTCCGGTATTTATATATTGTGGGGTCACCAGTCCGGTATTTATATATTGTGGGGTCACCAGTCCGGTATTTATATATTGTGGGGTCACCAGTCCGGTATTTGTATATTGTGGGGTCACCAGTCCGGTATTTATATATTGTGGGGTCACCAGTCCGGTATTTATATATTGTGGGGTCACCAGTCCGGTATTTATATAATGAAATCATATCCCCTCTCAAGCGTCTCTTCTCCAGAGAGAATAAGTTCAGAGCTCACAACCTTTCCTCATAACTAAGATCCTCCAGACCCTTTATTAGCTTTGTTGCCCTTCTTTGTAGTCGCTCCATTTCCAGTACATCCTTCCTGAGGACTGGTGCCCAGAACTGGACAGCATACTCCAGGTGCGGCCGGACCAGAGTCTTGTAGAGCGGGAGAATTATCGTTTTATCTCTGGAATTAAACATCAGTGCACAACCTCACAAATGGGCACAAATTCCCACAGACACCCGCCAAAATCTTTTAGAATAAGGGGGGGGGGGGGCCTCTAAAATGCATTGGCTATATTTGACTTTCTTGCTCAGTTACCATTTTAAATTGACTTTCTAATGAGACAACCAGTTTTACTAGGCGCTCCCAAGCACATATCCAGGATTTGATCTTCTATTGAATGTTTCCTCCATTGTGATCAGAAAGGAAGCAGCCAAGAACCTGAACCAGATCAGCACATGCTGAGCTTTCACCATGGGTTCATCTTCATCAAGGAGGACACCCTATCTTTTACATATACACTGGAACCAATTCTCATTCTTACTGGTCCAGTGCTACCACATAGCTACAAGTTCCTAGAGGAGTGGAGGCTGCTACACTGAGCGCGGCGGTTGAGGCAACTCCATATTAATGCCCCTGAAAGGATATATAGGGCCATTGGGGGCTGGTGAGGGGAGCTATATAGGGGGATGGACGGGGGAGTCATATAGGGGGATGGAGGGGGAGTCAAAAAGGGGGTTGGAGAGGGGAGTCATATAGGGGGATGGAGGGGGGAGTCATATAGAGGATGGAGTCATATGGAGGGGGGAGCCATATGGAGGGAGGAATCATATAGGGGGATGGAGGGGGGAGTCATATAGGGGGATGGAGGGGGGAGTCATATAGATCGGGATATGCAATTAGTGGACCTCCAGCTGTTGCAAAACTACAAGTCCCATCATACCTCTGGGTGTCATACTTGTGGCTGTCAGAGTCTTGCTATGCCTCATGGGACTTGTAGTTCTGCAACAGCTGGAGGTCCACTAATTGCATATCCCTGATATAGAGGATGGAGTCATATGGAGGGGGGAGTCATATGGAGGGAGGAGTCATATAGGGGGGTGGAGGGGGGAGTCATATAGGGGGATGGAGAATGGAGTCATATAGGGGGGTGGAGGGGGGAGTCATATAGGGGGATGGAGAGAGGAGTCATATAGGGGGGTGGAGGGGGGAGTCATATAGGGGGGTGGAGGGGGAGTCATATAGGGGGATGGAGAGAGGAGTCATATAGGGGGGTGGAGAGGGGAGACATATAGGGGGGTGGAGGGGGGAGTCATATAGGGGGGTGGAGGGGGAGTCATATAGAAGGGTGGAGGGGGGAGTCATATAGGGGGGTGGAGGGGGGAGTCATATAGGGGGATGGAGAGAGGAGTCATATAGGGGGATGGAGGGGGGAGTCATATAGGGGGATGGAGAGAGGAGTCATATAGGGGGGTGGAGGGGGAGTCATATAGGGGGGAGGAGAGGGGAGTCATATAGGGGGGTGGAGGGGGGAGTCATATAGGGGGGTGGAGGGGGAGTCATATAGAAGGGTGGAGGGGGGAGTCATATAGGGGGGTGGAGGGGGGAGTCATATAGGGGGATGGAGAGAGGAGTCATATAGGGGGGTGGAGGGGGGAGTCATAGGGGGGTGGAGGGGGGAGTCATATAGGGGGATGGAAAAGGGAGTCATATAGGGGGATGGAGAGAGGAGTCATATAGGGGGTGGAGGGGTGAGTCATATAGGGGGATGGAGGGGGAGTCATATAGGGGCATGGAGGGGGAGTCATATAGGGGCATGGAGGGGGAGTCATATAGAAGGGTGGAGGGGGGAGTCATATAGGGGGATGGAAAAGGGAGTCATATAGGGGGATGGAGAGAGGAGTCATATAGGGGGTGGAGGGGGGAGTCATATAGGGGGATGGAGGGGGAGTCATATAGGGGCATGGAGGGGGAGTCATATAGGGGCAACGAGGGGGAGTCATATAGGGGCATGGAGGGGGAGTCATATAGGGGCATGGAGGGGGAGTCATATAGGGGGGTGGAGGGGGAGTCATATAGGGGCATGGAGGGGGAGTCATATAGGGGGTGGAGGGGGAGTCATATAGGGGGATGGAGGGGGAGTCATATAGGGGCATGGAGGGGGAGTCATATAGGGGGGTGGAGGGGGAGTCATATAGGGGGGTGGAGGGGGGAGTCATATAGGGGGATGGAGGGGGAATCATATAGGGGCATGGAGGGGGAGTCATATAGGGGGGTGGAGGGGGAGTCATATAGGGGCATGGAGGGGGAGTCATATAGGGGGTGGAGGGGGGAGTCATATAGGGGGATGGAGGGGGAGTCATATAGGGGCATGGAGGGGGAGTCATATAGGGGCATGGAGGGGGAGTCATATAGGGGGGTGGAGGGGGAGTCATATAGGGGGGTGGAGGGGGGAGTCATATAGGGGCCTGGTGTGGTGACATCACCCATAGGCTCCTATGTCTCAGCCGCTGTCAGCGCTCCGTCCTCCTCTGATCCGCTCTGGTCCTGTGATCCAGCTCCCTGGTGTCAGCCAGTGGCGACAGCAGAGGAGAGGAAGGAGCACCAACAACAGCTGTGACATTGGAGCCTATGGGTGACGCCACCACTCCTGGAATTCCCAGCCGTTGTCCAGCGCTCTCCTCAGCAGCCTGGTGTGGTGACGCCACCCATAGGCTCTCATAGTTCATCTGTTGTGGGCGCTCCCTCCTCTCCCCTGCAGCTGCCGCTGACTGAGGGAAGGGATCTGGATCACAGGACCGGAACGGACTGAAATAGGTAAGTGTATATCTTTCTTACACAGGTTAGTCAGCATAGGGATTGGGGGGGGGGGAGCATTTTTAGGACTAGTAAGGTCTAGGCTGGATTTCTACTTTAATAAAGGGGATTTCTGTGGGTTCTACCATTGGTCTAGGATTATGTACTATTCCGGGACAATAAAGAGGAACATTTCGACTTTTTCATATACTTTAGTAAGGATTATAAACTGTTTAGGTGCCTCAGATTCCTGACCCAAAAAAAAAAAAAAAAAAAAAAAAGGGGGGGGGGGGGGGCGGTCCAGCAACCAAATCGTTATCAATCAATGAGGGTGATTATTATTTATTTATTACTACAAAAGCAAACATTGATTTGCCAGCCTTTGTCTCTTTTTTGGAGCGGGGGGGGGGGGGAGGGGTGTTAAAAGAAAGGGAACGCAGTGCGATCCTGTCGGATGAGTGTGATGATGTCGGCTGCGTTGGAAGGAGGCGTGTCCACGTCACAACCGGTGCAGCTTTGAAATCGCGCTACTTCAAAGCCGCACATCAGTGCGATTTGCACTGCCGATTTCATTGTGGATTGCGGCTTCATTTAACAGAAGTCTATGCAAGTCGCAATGAAAATCGGTAAAAAAGTAGCGCAGGAACCTTCTTCATAATCACTGCGACATGAGTTGCGGTGATATAAACGGTTCCATTGCTGGCAATAGGGTACGACTTGTCATGTGATTCGGATCTGTCAGATCACATGACAAGTCTTACCGCTGTGAATGGGGCCTAAAGAGAATTCGCAGTGCGACTCTCATTGTTTAAATCAGATTTTCACTTTTTTTTTTGCTTTATAGGTTATTATATAAACTGTGTATTCAATAAAATGATTAAAAGAAGTAAAATATGTCGAGTGTTTATTATTATTATTATTGGACCTTTCAGGCTCTGCTCAGTTTTATACTTTCTAAAAAATCTAAATTTTTCTGTCCTCTAAAATATCATCTCAGCCCCCCGGTGCTCCCAGAGACCCTCACTTGTGTTCCCGTAATCTCAGCCCCCCGGTGCTCCCAGAGACCCTCACTTGTGTTCCCGTAATCTCAGCCCCCCGGTGCTCCCAGAGACCCTCACTTGTGTTCCCGTAATCTCAGCCCCCCGGTGCTCCCAGAGACCCTCACTTGTGTTCCTGTAATCTCAGCCCCCCGGTGCTCCCAGAGACCCTCACTTGTGTTCCCGTAATCTCAGCCCCCAGGTGCTCCCAGAGACCCTCACTTGTGTTCCCGTAATCTCAGCTCCCCGGTGCTCCCAGAGACCCTCACTTGTGTTCCTGTAATCTCAGCCCCCCGGTGCTCCCAGAGACCCTCACTTGTGTTCTGTAATCTCAGCACCCCGAAGCTCCCAGAGACCCTCACTTGTGTTCCCGTAATCTCAGCCACCCGGTGCTCCCAGAAACCCTCACTTGTGTTCCCGTAATCTCAGCCCCCCGGTGCTCCCAGAAACCCTCACTTGTGTTCCCGTAATCTCAGCCCCCCGGTGCTCCCAGAGACCCTCACTTGTGTTCCCGTAATCTCAGCTCCCCGGTGCTCCCAGAGACCCTCACTTGTGTTCCTGTAATCTCAGCCCCCCGGTGCTCCCAGAGACCCTCACTTGTGTTCCTGTAATCTCAGCCCCCGGGTGCTCCCAGAGACCCTCACTTGTGTTCCTGTAATCTCAGCCCCCCGGTGCTCCCAGGGACCCTCACTTGTGTTCCCGTAATCTCAACACCCCGGTGCTCCCAGAGACCCTCACTTATGTTCCCCTGATCTCAGCAGCCTCGTGCCCCTTCCCTATGTACTCATACTCCTGTAGCTGCTGATTCAGAGAAGACAGAGGGGCCGCAACCTGGGAGCCGTCCTACAACAAAGTCCATCATCCCTTGTGGGGTACGCTAGAAAACCCCAGGACGCTTCTTAAGACTATGCACCCTGGGGGCTTTCTCGGGGGTCTCAACTTTGCCGAACATGCAGCACTCAGAGTCCTGTTTACGGAGTCCTTCCTATGGAAGGAAGCGTAGCCACCTTATAGACTACACTATAGATACCCTATAGAGTACCCTATAGACTACCCTATAGCCACCTTAAAGACTACCCTATAGCCACCCTATAGACTACACTATAGATATCCTATAGACTACCCTATAGCCACTTTATAGACAACCCTAAAGCCACCCCATAGACTACACTACTGCCGCCTTATAGACTACCCTATATCCTACACTAAAGCCACCATATAGATTACCCTATAGCCACCTTATAGTCTGCCCAATATCCACCCTACAGACTAAAGTGTTCTGGGAAAGCGGTTCTAGTTCTCAGGAGGGAGCAGAGTAACAAAGAAAGTAGAACAATGATGTATTGGATTGGACGGGTGTAATAACACTTAAACATAAGCCAGAATTTAATCATAAAAAAAAACGCAAATCCTATTAAAAACTATATTTCATATTTATAGGACTTTGCAAAAAAAATTATAATATTAACAAAAATACTAAACTTACATAATTAAGTAAATAGATAATAAATAGATATAGAGAATCAATAATACAATGCAGACCCCGTAGAATGAATGATCTGTTCTGTCATGAGAGGAGGATACAGCCGCCTCTGCTGAACCCTATTGATGAGGATGATGAGGATGATGAGGATGATGAGGATGATGAGGATGATGAGGATGGGAGTTCTCGGGTCCGTCATACTGATCCATCGGCATCCAATTCATTCAGAGTCACTGACCTGGAAGAAGTATAGAGATATTGGGGTTCAGACATTATTATACCCACCTCAGGGCGAGCCTGTGCCTACCACCTCCCTTTACCCCTTCACCGCCACAAGGCTTACAGTGGTGGCAGCAGGGGGTCCTACATACACAATGCCCCCTTTCATTAGGGTCCCCATCACAGTCCCCCCGTTACATGATGTAGGGACTCTGATGTAGGGGAGGGACTCTGATGGGGACCCTGATGGTAGGGGGGTTATGATGTTGGGGGGGACTATATTTGGGACCTTGATGTAAGAGGAGGACTATGATGGGGACCCTAATGTAAGAGGAGGACTATGATGGGGGCCCTGATGTAAGAGGAGGACTATGATGGGGGCCCTGATGTAAGAGGAGGACTATGATGGGGACCCTAATGTAAGAGGAGGACTATGATGGGGGCCCTGATGTAAGAGGAGGACTATGATGGGGGCCCTGATGTAAGAGGAGGACTATGATGGGGACCCTGATGTAAGAGGAGGACTATGATGGGGACCCTAATGTAAGAGGAGGACTATGATGGGGGCCCTGATGTAAGAGGAGGACTATGATGGGGACCCTGATGTAAGAGGAGGACCATGATTGGGACCCTGATGTAAGAGGAAGACTATGATGGGGACCCTGATGTAAGAGGAGGACTATGATGGGGACCCTGATGTAAGAGGAGGACTATGATGGGGACCCTGATGTAAGAGGAAGACTATGATGGGGACCCTGATGTAAGAGGAGGACTATGATGGGGGCTCTGATGTAAGAGGAAGACTATGATGGGGACCCTGATGTAAGAGGAGGACTATGATGGGGACCCTGATGTAAGAGGAAGACTATGATGGGGACCCTGATGTAAGAGGAGGACCATGATTGGGACCCTGATGTAAGAGGAAGACTATGATGGGGACCCTGATGTAAGAGGAGGACTATGATGGGGACCCTAATGTAAGAGGAGGACTATGATGGGGGCCCTAATGTAAGAGGAGGACTATGATGGGGACCCTGATGTAAGAGGAAGACTATGATGGGGACCCTGATGTAAGAGGAGGACTATGATGGGGGCCCTGATGTAAGAGGAGGACTATGATGGGGGCCCTAATGTAAGAGGAGGACTATGATGAGGGCCCTGATGTAAGAGGAGGACCATGATGGGGACCCTGGTGTAAGAGGAAGACTATGATGGGGACCCTGATGTAAGAGGAGGACCATGATGGGGACCCTGATGTAAGAGGAGGACTATGATGGGGACCCTGATGTAAGAGGAGGACTATGATGGGGACCCTGATGTAAGAGGAGGACCATGATGGGGACCCTGATGTAAGAGGAGGACTATGATGGGGACCCTGATGTAAGAGGAGGACTATGATGGGGACCCTGATGTAAGAGGAGGACTATGATGGGGACCCTGATGTAAGAGGAAGACCATGATGGGGACCCTGATGTAAGAGGACTATGAAGGGGACTGTGATGTTGGGGGGGTCTCTAATGAGAATCTCTATTTAAGGGAAGGACACTGATTGGGACCCCAATGTTAGAGAAGGACTATGAAGGGGACTGTGATGTTGGGGGGGTCTCTAATGAGAATCTCTATTTAAGGGAAGGACACTGATTGGGACCCCAATGTTAGTGAAGGACTATGAAGGGGACTGTGATGTTGGGGGGGGGGGGTCTCTGATGGGAATCTCTATTTAAGGGAAGGTCAGTGATGGGGGGCCCTGATGTAGGACTGTAGGCAAAACTTTTTTTTCCCACTTTGGACAGGGTAAGGGAGGGTTATAACCCCCGTCAGTTTGGTTTTTGCCATGTGTGTGCCCACTGGTGAGATTTCCATTCACTTCCTGCCCCATAGCCAAAACAGGAAGTGAGGGTTGTCACCAGCACCTGTGTCCCCATTATAAGATTTCCCCCTCTATTCCTGTTCGGGTGACAACCCAAAACTTGGGATTTTCTTGCCCTTTCGGTGATAACGGTAAGCAGAACAAATAGAGAGGGACACAGACAGAAATAAAAACTTGACAAGGGGTCTAATCCCTCTCCACTCCATCCAAAGCTATAAAAAAGGTTTTGCCTTTAGCTATATTTTAATGTGATGAAATGATGTGGTGATCCTGCCGAGAATCGCTTCCTGTTCTGGGCCGACAACACCATTCGGATGCGATTGAAATGGCTGATCCCCCTGAGCGTTGTCGGCTCCTGGAAGTCTCATTATCCTACATCAGTGATGGGGAACCTTGGCACCCCAGGTGTTTTGGAACTACATTTCCCATGATACCCATCCACTCTGCAGTGTAGGCCAACATCATGGGAAATGTAGTTCCAAAACATCTGGGGTGCCAAGAATCACCATCACTGTCCAACATCATCTCTGGGCTCCTCCCCCTTCTCTTCACTCCTCCCCTCATGGAAGTCTCTGCACCAGTACTGAGGGTTACTGGTCACATGACCAGAAAAAATAAATAAAATGAAAGTACTGATCAGGGGGCGGGGAGTACTGATCGGGGGGCGGGGAGTACTGATCGGGGGGCGGGGAGTACTGATCGGGGGGCGGGGAGTACTGATCGGGGGGAGGGGAGTACTGATCGGGGGGCGGGGAGTACTGATCAGAGGGCGGGGAGTACTGATCAGGGGGGAGGGGCGTACTGATCGGGGGGAGGGGAGTACTGATCGGGGGGGAGAGGAGTACTGATCGGAGGGCGGGGAGTACTGATCGGGGGGAGGGGCGTACTGATCGGAGGGCGGGGAGCACTGATCGGGGGGAGGGGCGTACTGATCGGGGGGAGGGGCGTACTGATTGGGGGGAGAGGAGTACTGATCGGAGGGCGGGGAGTACTGATCGGGGGGAGGGGCGTACTGATCGGAGGGCGGGGAGCACTGATCGGGGGGAGGGGCGTACTGATCGGAGGGCGGGGAGCACTGATCGGGGGGCGGGGAGTACTGATCAGAAAGCGGGGAGTACTGATCGGAGGGCGGGGAGTACTGATCGGAGGGCGGGGAGTACTGATCGGAGGGCGGGGAGTACTGATCGGAGGGGCGGGGAGTACTGATCGGAGGGCGGGGAGTACTGATCGGAGGGTGGGGAGTACTGATCGGAGGGAGGGGAGTACTGATCGGAGGGCGGGGAGTACTGATCGGAGGGAGGGGAGTACTGATCGGAGGGTGGGGAGTACTGATCGGAGGGGCGGGGAGTACTGATCGGAGGGGCGGGGAGTACTGATCGGAGGGTGGGGAGTACTGATCGGAGGGTGGGGAGTACTGATCGGAGGGAGGGGAGTACTGATCGGAGGGAGGGGAGTACTGATCGGGGGGAGGGGAGTACTGATCGGAGGGGCGGGGAGTACTGATCGGAGGGCGGGGAGTACTGATTGGAGGGTGGGGAGTACTGATCGGAGGGGCGGGGAGTACTGATCGGAGGGCGGGGAGTACTGATTGGAGGGTGGGGAGTACTGATCGGAGGGTGGGGAGTACTGATCGGAGGGTGGGGAGTACTGATCGGAGGGAGGGGAGTACTGATCGGAGGGTGGGGAGTACTGATCGGAGGGTGGGGAGTACTGATCGGGGGGAGGGGCGTACTGATCGGTGGGGTGGTGGTTCCTTTAGTTTACATTAACTCGATTCTCATTATTTGGCTGATTTTTATTTATACGGGAACGTTGTTTGTTGTTCATTTGTAACAATTTTGCATTATAAATACAATAAAACAAATGTTTCCATGTAACAGTCACGTGACTGGTCAGCGGTGACGGCTCTGTATTGGAGGGATGGGTCGGAGGTCCTCAGTTCTGGTGACGGCTCTGTATTGGAGGGATACTTTGGGTCCCTCATCTGCTTCCTGTGGGGATCAATTAGCCATATAAGATGTGCTTCTGAAGTGGGGGCCCCGATGTCAGAACGGGGGGGGGGGAGTCATGCTGGCCTATGAGTAAAAGGTAATAACTAATGCGCAAAAAGCACACTAATAGGTAAAATAGACAAGGAGCCGCCAACATAGAACAGTGGACTCACATACCCCTAATAAAGAGTGTAATAAAACTATGTAGCGCTACCTCAGTCTCGGTGCAACAACTCCAACCAAATAGTGAATTATGAAAATTAAAATTATATAAAAAAAAAAATGATCTGAAACCTAAATAAAAATTCAAAAATATTCTATGTGGATATGTTCAAAAATGATATATAAATACCAATAAAGTGCAGTGTGCACACAATGAAAAAATAAAAAATATTCTGCAGACAGGTAAATGGAAACAAAGAATATAAGTAATGCCACGCAGTATAATGTGTGTCCAATCAACATAAAATAACATCAAACAAAATCATAATAAAAGTGAAATATAAAGTGTAATCCAGAACGTGCAATGCGACTCCCAATGTCAGAGGGAGGAAATCTTCTACAAGTGAGAAAAGTGTCTACAAACATTCATCCAATCCTGTTCCGGGGTGCGGCAGACATTTCCCGGCCCCTCCCCCAATGGGCCGAATGAAGCTTGAACCCTCAGGATCGGCTTCCAATCGTGGTCCCAGCTCCCGGGGGGTAAAGTAAAAATGGCGGAGCTGTGTGAGGGTTGGCGGAATAAATAAAAGAAGAATACCGGCTGAGTGGGGAGAGCGCCATTTTTACTTTACCAACGTCTACTCCCCAGGAGCTGGGACCACGATTGGAAGAGGACGTCACATGACACCCAGAAGGGTGCTAAACAAATGAATGGGGGGAGGGGAAATCAGAGGAGGTTGGGGGTGTTGGACTGAGGGATGCTCCATTGGGGGCTGGGAGTCCTGGGGTGTTCCATTAAGGGAAAGGGCTGGGACGAGGACAGGGTGGGGTGTTCTGGGGTGAGGGGTGCTCTAGTGGGGCTGGGTATCCTGGTATAAGTGGTTCTCCTGTGGGGGATGGGTCTGGGGTGAGGGGTGCTCCTGTGGGGGATGGGTCTGGGGTGAGGGGTGCTCCTGTGGGGGATGGGTCTGGGGTGAGGGGCGCTCCTGTGGGGGATGGGTCTAGGGTGAGGGGTGCTCCTGTGGGGGATGGGTCTGGGGTGAGGGGTGCTCCTGTGGGGGATGGGTCTGGGGTGAGGGGTGCTCCTGTGGGGGATGGGTCTGGGGTGAGGGGTGCTCTCCTGTGGGGGATGGGTTTGGGGTGAGGGGCGCTCCTGTGGGGGATGGGTCTAGGGTGAGGGGTGCTCCTGTGGGGGATGGGTCTGGGGTGAGGGGTGCTCCTGTGGGGGATGGGTCTGGGGTGAGGGGTGCTCTCCTGTGGGGGATGGGTCTGAGGTGAGGGGTGCTCCTGTGGGGGATGGGTCTGGGGTGAGGGGTGCTCCTGTGGGGGATGGGTCTGGGGTGAGGGGCGCTCCTGTGGGGGATGGGTCTGGGGTGAGGGGTGCTCTCCTGGGGGATGGGTTTGGGGTGAGGGGCGCTCCTGTGGGGGATGGGTCTAGGGTGAGGGGTGCTCCTGTGGGGGATGGGTCTGGGGTGAGGGGTGCTCTCCTGTGGGGGATGGGTCTGGGGTGAGGGGTGCTCTCCTGTGGGGGATGGGTCTGGGGTGAGGGGTGCTCCTGTGGGGGATGGGTCTAGGGTGAGGGGTGCTCCTGTGGGGGATGGGTCTGGGGTGAGGGGTGCTCTCCTGTGGGGGATGGGTCTGGGGTGAGGGGTGCTCTCCTGTGGGGGATGGGTCTGGGGTGAGGGGTGCTCCTGTGGGGGATGGGTCTGGGGTGAGGGGTGCTCCTGTGGGGGATGGGGTGAGGGGTGCTCCTGTGGGGGATGGGTCTGGGGTGAGGGGTGCTCTCCTGTGGGGGATGGGTTTGGGGTGAGGGGCGCTCCTGTGGGGGATGGGTTTGGGGTGAGGGGCGCTCCTGTGGGGGATGGGTCTAGGGTGAGGAGTGCTCCTGTGGGGGATGGGTCTAGGGTGAGGAGTGCTCCTGTGGGGGATGGGTCTGGGGTGAGGGGTGCTCTCCTGTGGGGGATGGGTCTGGGGTGAGGGGCGCTCCTGTGGGGGATGGGGTGAGGGGTGCTCCTGTGGGGGATGGGGTGAGGGGTACTACAGTGGTGGGCGGGGCTTGGTGTCTTGTATGAGAGATGCTCCCCTGCTGGGAGGGGTTGAAGTGAGGGGTGCTGGGAAGGTTGGGGGGAGGGGCGGTTTCCTGTCATTAGTAGGACCCTCTTAGGTAGTTGGATTAGGAACTCCTCAGTTACCATGGTGACCCCTCACTGCACATTGCTCGGTTACCATGGTGACACACCGCCGCTCGCCTCTCACTTCCCGCCATGCTATTCGGAGTCACGTGTACAGGGCAGTGGGCGGGACTCACCCAATCTATGTCCATCCCGGAGGAGAATAGACACGCCCCCGAATTTCGTCCAATGTCAGCAAAGAAACGATCTGCTAAGCTCCGCCCCCCGCAGCGAGATTGGCTTAAAGTTCCATGGTGACCCCTCACTGTGATCACATGACCGGAAGTGGTCGGAGGGCGGAGCTGTCATGGTGGCCAAGGTGAGAGAAGACTGAGAAGTCCCCTCAGAGTACAAAGTCAGGTCCTCCCCTCCCCCACAGTCCTCCCCTCCCCCACAGTCCTCCCCTCCCCCACAGTCCTCCCCTCCCCCACAGTCCGCTCCTCCCCTCCCCCACAGTCTCCCCCGGGAGGAGGTCGGTGTGTGAGATTTGATCTGTCCTGCCGACACGAGGGGGAGGAGCGCTTCCCTGGTGGGTGGGGCACCAATGAAGGGTGATTCCGGGGGAGGAGCTGGGAGTACCGGGGGTGGGCTCTCTTTTGGAGGAGGAGCTGGGAGTCCCAGGGGGAGGGGCGCTGTGTTGGGGGAGGAGCTGGGCGTCCCAGGGGGAGGGGCGCTGTGTTGGGGGAGGAGCTGGGAGTCCCTGGGGGTGGGGGGCTCTGTTGGGGGAGGAGCTGGGAGTCCCATGGGGAGGGGTCACTCTGTAGGGGAGGGGCGCTGTGTTGGGGAGGAGCTGGGAGTACCAGGGGAGGGGCTCTCTTTTGGAGGAGGAGCTGGGAGTCCCAGGGGGTGGGGCGCTCTGTTGGGGGAGGAGCTGAGAGTCCCTGGGGGAGGAGCTGGGAGTCCCAGGGGGTGGGGCGCTGTGTTGGGAGAGGAGCTAAGAGTCCCTGGGGGAGGAGCCGGGAGTCCCAGGGGGTGGGGCGCTGTGTTGGGGGAGGAGCTGGGAGTCCCAGGGGGTGGGGCGCTGTGTTGGGGGAGGAGCTGGGAGTCCCAGGGGGTGGGGCGCTGTGTTGGGGGAGGAGCTGGGTGTCCCAGGGGGAGGGGCGCTGTGTTGGGGGAGGAGCTGGGAGTCCCTGGGGGTGGGGCGCCCTGTTGGGGGAGGAGCTGGGAGTCCCTGGGGGTGGGGGGCTCTGTTGGGGGAGGAGCTGGGAGTCCCATGGGGAGGGGTCACTCTGTAGGGGAGGGGCGCTGTGTTGAGGAGGAGCTGGGAGTACCAGGGGAGGGGCTCTCTTTTGGAGGAGGAGCTGGGAGTCCCAGGGGGTGGGGCGCTCTGTTGGGGGAGGAGCTGAGAGTCCCTGGGGGAGGAGCTGGGAGTCCCAGGGGGTGGGGCGCTGTGTTGGGGGAGGAGCTGAGAGTCCCTGGGGGAGGAGCTGGGAGTCCCAGGGGGTGGGGCGCTGTGTTGGGGGAGGAGCTGGGAATCCCAGGGGGTGGGGCGCTGTGTTGGGGGAGGAGCTGGGCGTCCCAGGGGGAGGGGCGCTGTGTTGGGGGAGGAGCTGGGAGTCCCTGGGGGTGGGGGGCTCTGTTGGGGGAGGAGCTGGGAGTCCCATGGGGAGGGGTCACTCTGTAGGGGAGGGGCGCTGTGTTGGGGAGGAGCTGGGAGTACCAGGGGAGGGGCTCTCTTTTGGAGGAGGAGCTGGGAGTCCCAGGGGGTGGGGCGCTCTGTTGGGGGAGGAGCTGAGAGTCCCTGGGGGAGGAGCTGGGAGTCCCAGGGGGTGGGGCGCTGTGTTGGGAGAGGAGCTAAGAGTCCCTGGGGGAGGAGCTGGGAGTCCCAGGGGGTGGGGCGCTGTGTTGGGGGAGGAGCTGGGAGTCCCAGGGGGTGGGGCGCTGTGTTGGGGGAGGAGCTGGGCGTCCCAGGGGGAGGGGCGCTGTGTTGGGGGAGGAGCTGGGAGTCCCTGGGGGTGGGGCGCCCTGTTGGGGGAGGAGCTGGTAGTCCCTGGGGGTGGGGGGCTCTGTTGGGGGAGGAGCTGGGAGTCCCATGGGGAGGGGTCACTCTGTAGGGGAGGGGCGCTGTGTTGAGGAGGAGCTGGGAGTACCAGGGGAGGGGCTCTCTTTTGGAGGAGGAGCTGGGAGTCCCAGGGGGTGGGGCGCTTTGGGGGAGGAGCTGAGAGTCCCTGGGGGAGGAGCTGGGAGTCCCAGGGGGTGGGGCGCTGTGTTGGGGGAGGAGCTGAGAGTCCCTGGGGGAGGAGCTGGGAGTCCCAGGGGGTGGGGCGCTGTGTTGGGGGAGGAGCTGGGAGTCCCAGGGGGTGGGGCGCTGTGTTGGGGGAGGAGCTGGGCGTCCCAGGGGGAGGGGCGCTGTGTTGGGGGAGGAGCTGGGAGTCCCTGGGGGTGGGGCGCCCTGTTGGGGGAGGAGCTGGGAGTCCCATGGGGAGGGGTCACTCTGTAGGGGAGGGGCGCTGTGTTCGGGAGGAGCTGGGAGTACCAGGGGGTGGGGCGCTCTGTTGGGGGAGGAGCTGAGAGTCCCTGGGGGAGGAGCTGGGAGTCCCAAGGGGTGGGGCGCTCTGTTGGGGGAGGAGCTGGGAGTCCCAGGGGGTGGGGGCGCTGTGTTGGGGGAGGAGCGCTTCCCTGGTGGGTGGGGCACCAATGAAGGGTGATTCCGGGGGAGGAGCTGGGAGTACCGGGGGTGGGCTCTCTTTTGGAGGAGGAGCTGGGAGTCCCAGGGGGAGGGGCGCTGTGTTGGGGGAGGAGCTGGGCGTCCCAGGGGGAGGGGCGCTGTGTTGGGGAAGGAGCTGGGAGTCCCTGGGGGTGGGGGGGCTCTGTTGGGGGAGGAGCTGAGAGTCCCTGGGGGAGGAGCTGGGAGTCCCAGGGGAGGGGCGCTGTGTTGGGGGAGGAGCTGGGAGTCCCAGGGGAGGGGCGCTGTGTTGGGGGAGGAGCTGGGTGTCCCAGGGGGAGGGGCGCTGTGTTGGGGGAGGAGCTGGGAGTCCCAGGGGGAGGGACGCTGTGTTGGGGGAGGAGCTGAGAGTCCCTGGGGGAGGAGCTGGGAGTCCCAGGGGAGGGGCGCTGTGTTGGGGAGGAGCTGGGAGTCCCAGGGGAGGGGCGCTGTGTTGGGGGAGGAGCTGGGTGTCCCAGGGGGAGGGCGCTGTGTTGGGGGAGGAGCTGGGAGTCCCAGGGGGAGGGACGCTGTGTTGGGGGAGGAGCTGGGAGTCCCAGGGGGAGGGACGCTGTGTTGGGGTAGGAGCTGGGAGTCCCGGGGGGAGGGGCGCTCTGTGTGGGAGGAGCTGGGAGTCCCAGGGGGAGGGGCGCTGTGTTGGGGAAGGAGCTGGGAGTCCCAGGGGGAGGGGCACTGTGTTGGGGGAGGAGCTGGGAGTCCCAGGGGGAGGGGCGCTGTGTTGGGGGAGGAGCTGGGAGTCCCAGGGGGAGGGGCGCTCTGTGTGGGAGGAGCTGGGAGTCCCAGGGGGAGGGGCGCTCTGTGTGGGAGGAGCTGGGAGTCCCAGGGGGAGGGGCGCTCTGTGTGGGAGGAGCTGGGAGTCCCAGGGGGAGGGGCGCTGTGTTGGGGGAGGAGCTGGGAGTCCCAGGGGGAGGGGCGCTGTGTTGGGGGAGGAGCTGGGAGTCCCAGGGGGTGGGGCGCTGTGTTGGGGGAGGAGCTGGGAGTCCCAGGGGGTGGGGCGCTGTGTTGGGGGAGGAGCTGGGAGTCCCAGGGGGAGGGACGCTGTGTTGGGGGAGGAGCTGGGCGTCCCAGGGGGAGGGGCGCTGTGTTGGGGGAGGAGCTGGGCGTCCCAGGGGGAGGGGCGCTGTGTTGGGGGAGGAGCTGGGAGTCCCTGGGGGTGGGGGGCTCTGTTGGGGGAGGAGCTGGGAGTCCCATGGGGAGGGGGTCACTCTGTAGGGAGGGGCGCTGTGTTGGGGAGGAGCTGGGAGTACCAGGGGAGGGCTCTCTTTTGGAGGAGGAGCTGGGAGTCCCAGGGGGTGGGGCGCTCTGTTGGGGGAGGAGCTGAGAGTCCCTGGGGGAGGAGCTGGGAGTCCCAGGGGGTGGGGCGGCTGTGTTGGGAGAGGAGCTAAGAGTCCCTGGGGGAGGAGCTGGGAGTCCCAGGGGGTGGGGCGCTGTGTTGGGAGAGGAGCTAAGAGTCCCTGGGGGAGGAGCCGGGAGTCCCAGGGGGTGGGGCGCTGTGTTGGGGGAGGAGCTGGGAGTCCCAGGGGGTGGGGCGCTGTGTTGGGGGAGGAGCTGGGAGTCCCAGGGGGTGGGGCGCTGTGTTGGGGGAGGAGCTGGGTGTCCCAGGGGGAGGGGCGCTGTGTTGGGGGAGGAGCTGGGAGTCCCTGGGGGTGGGGCGCCCTGTTGGGGGAGGAGCTGGGAGTCCCTGGGGGTGGGGGGCTCTGTTGGGGGAGGAGCTGGGAGTCCCATGGGGAGGGGTCACTCTGTAGGGGAGGGGCGCTGTGTTGAGGAGGAGCTGGGAGTACCAGGGGAGGGGCTCTCTTTTGGAGGAGGAGCTGGAGTCCCAGGGGGTGGGGCGCTCTGTTGGGGAGGAGCTGAGAGTCCCTGGGGGAGGAGCTGGGAGTCCCAGGGGGTGGGGCGCTGTGTTGGGGGAGGAGCTGAGAGTCCCTGGGGGAGGAGCTGGGAGTCCCAGGGGGTGGGGCGCTGTGTTGGGGGAGGAGCTGGGAATCCCAGGGGGTGGGGCGCTGTGTTGGGGGAGGAGCTGGGCGTCCCAGGGGGAGGGGCGCTGTGTTGGGGGAGGAGCTGGGAGTCCCTGGGGGTGGGGGGCTCTGTTGGGGGAGGAGCTGGGAGTCCCATGGGGAGGGGTCACTCTGTAGGGGAGGGGCGCTGTGTTGGGGAGGAGCTGGGAGTACCAGGGGAGGGGCTCTCTTTTGGAGGAGGAGCTGGGAGTCCCAGGGGGTGGGGCGCTCTGTTGGGGGAGGAGCTGAGAGTCCCTGGGGGAGGAGCTGGGAGTCCAGGGGGTGGGGCGCTGTGTTGGGAGAGGAGCTAAGAGTCCTGGGGGAGGAGCTGGGAGTCCCAGGGGGTGGGGCGCTGTGTTGGGGGAGGAGCTGGGAGTCCCAGGGGTGGGGCGCTGTGTTGGGGGAGGAGCTGGGCGTCCCAGGGGGAGGGGCGCTGTGTTGGGGGAGGAGCTGGGAGTCCCTGGGGGTGGGGCGCCCTGTTGGGGGAGGAGCTGGTAGTCCCTGGGGGTGGGGGGCTCTGTTGGGGGAGGAGCTGGGAGTCCCATGGGGAGGGGTCACTCTGTAGGGGAGGGGCGCTGTGTTGAGGAGGAGCTGGGAGTACCAGGGGAGGGGCTCTCTTTTGGAGGAGGAGCTGGGAGTCCCAGGGGGTGGGGCGCTCTGTTGGGGGAGGAGCTGAGAGTCCCTGGGGGAGGAGCTGGGAGTCCCAGGGGGTGGGGCGCTGTGTTGGGGGAGGAGCTGAGAGTCCCTGGGGGAGGAGCTGGGAGTCCCAGGGGGTGGGGCGCTGTGTTGGGGGAGGAGCTGAGAGTCCCTGGGGAGGAGCTGGGAGTCCCAGGGGGTGGGGCGCTGTGTTGGGGGAGGAGCTGGGAGTCCCAGGGGGTGGGGCGCTGTGTTGGGGGAGGAGCTGGGCGTCCCAGGGGGAGGGGCGCTGTGTTGGGGGAGGAGCTGGGAGTCCCTGGGGGTGGGCGCCCTGTTGGGGGAGGAGCTGGGAGTCCCATGGGGAGGGGTCACTCTGTAGGGGAGGGGCGCTGTGTTCGGGAGGAGCTGGGAGTACCAGGGGGTGGGGCGCTCTGTTGGGGGAGGAGCTGAGAGTCCCTGGGGGAGGAGCTGGGAGTCCCAAGGGGTGGGGCGCTCTGTTGGGGGAGGAGCTGGGAGTCCCAGGGGGTGGGGGCGCTGTGTTGGGGGAGGAGCGCTTCCCTGGTGGGTGGGGCACCAATGAAGGGTGATTCCGGGGGAGGAGCTGGGAGTACCGGGGGTGGGCTCTCTTTTGGAGGAGGAGCTGGGAGTCCCAGGGGGAGGGGCGCTGTGTTGGGGGAGGAGCTGGGCGTCCCAGGGGGAGGGGCGCTGTGTTGGGGAAGGAGCTGGGAGTCCCTGGGGGTGGGGGGCTCTGTTGGGGGAGGAGCTGAGAGTCCCTGGGGGAGGAGCTGGGAGTCCCAGGGGAGGGGCGCTGTGTTGGGGGAGGAGCTGGGAGTCCCAGGGGAGGGGCGCTGTGTTGGGGGAGGAGCTGGGTGTCCCAGGGGGAGGGGCGCTGTGTTGGGGGAGGAGCTGGGAGTCCCAGGGGGAGGGACGCTGTGTTGGGGGAGGAGCTGAGAGTCCCTGGGGGAGGAGCTGGGAGTCCCAGGGGAGGGGCGCTGTGTTGGGGGAGGAGCTGGGAGTCCCAGGGGAGGGGCGCTGTGTTGGGGGAGGAGCTGGGTGTCCCAGGGGGAGGGGCGCTGTGTTGGGGGAGGAGCTGGGAGTCCCAGGGGGAGGGACGCTGTGTTGGGGGAGGAGCTGGGAGTCCCAGGGGGAGGGACGCTGTGTTGGGGTAGGAGCTGGGAGTCCCGGGGGGAGGGGCGCTCTGTGTGGGAGGAGCTGGGAGTCCCAGGGGGAGGGGCGCTGTGTTGGGGAAGGAGCTGGGAGTCCCAGGGGGAGGGGCACTGTGTTGGGGGAGGAGCTGGGAGTCCCAGGGGGAGGGACGCTGTGTTGGGGGAGGAGCTGGGAGTCCCAGGGGGAGGTGCGCTCTGTGTGGGAGGAGCTGGGAGTCCCAGGGGGAGGTGCGCTGTGTTGGGGGAGGAGCTGGGAGTCCCAGGGGGAGGGGCGCTGTGTTGGGGGAGGAGCTGGGAGTCCCAGGGGGAGGGACGCTGTGTTGGGGGAGGAGCTGGGAGTCCCAGGGGGAGGGGCGCTCTGTGTGGGAGGAGCTGGGAGTCCCAGGGGGAGGGGCACTGTGTTGGGGGAGAAGCTGGAGTCCCAGGGGGAGGGGCGCTCTGTGTGGGAGGAGCTGGGAGTCCCAGGGGGAGGGGCACTGTGTTGGGGGAGGAGCTGGGAGTCCCAGGGGGAGGGGCGCTGTGTTGGGGGAGGAGCTGGGAGTCCCAGGGGGAGGGGCGCTCTGTGTGGGAGGAGCTGGGAGTCCCAGGGGGAGGGGCGCTCTGTGTGGGAGGAGCTGGGAGTCCCAGGGGGAGGGGCGCTCTGTGTGGGAGGAGCTGGGAGTCCCAGGGGGAGGGGCGCTGTGTTGGGGGAGGAGCTGGGAGTCCCAGGGGGAGGGGCGCTGTGTTGGGGGAGGAGCTGGGAGTCCCAGGGGGAGGGGCGCTGTGTTGGGGGAGGAGCTGGGAGTCCCAGGGGGAGGGACGCTGTGTTGGGGGAGGAGCTGGGAGTCCCAGGGGGAGGGGCGCTCTGTGTGGGAGGAGCTGGGAGTCCCAGGGGAGGGGCACTGTGTTGGGGGAGAAGCTGGGAGTCCCAGGGGGAGGGGCGCTGTGTTGGGGGAGGAGCTGGGAGTCCCAGGGGGAGGGGCGCTGTGTTGGGGGAGGAGCTGGGAGTCCCAGGGGAGGGGCGCTGTGTTGGGGGAGGAGCTGGGAGTCCCAGGGGGAGGGGCGCTGTGTTGGGGGAGGAGCTGGGAGTCCCAGGGGGAGGGGCGCTGTGTTGGGGGAGGAGCTGGGAGTCCCAGGGGGAGGGGCGCTCTGTGTGGGAGGAGCTGGGAGTCCCAGGGGGAGGGGCGCTCTGTGTGGGAGGAGCTGGGAGTCCCAGGGGGAGGGGCGCTCTGTGTGGGAGGAGCTGGGAGTCCCAGGGGGAGGGGCGCTCTGTTGGGGGAGGAGCTGGGAGTCCCAGGGGGAGGGGCGCTGTGTTGGGGGAGGAGCTGGGAGTCCCAGGGGGAGGGGCGCTCTGTGTGGGAGGAGCTGGGAGTCCCTGGGGGTGGGGCGCTGTGTTGGGGGAGGAGCTGGGAGTCCCAGGGGGTGGGGCGCTGTGTTGGGTGAGGAGCTGGGAGTCCCAGGGGGAGGGGCGCTGTGTTGGGTGAGGAGCTGGGAGTCCCAGGGGGTGGGGCGCTGTGTTGGGTGAGGAGCTGGGAGTCCCAGGGGGAGGGGCGCTGTGTTGGGGGAGGAGCTGGGAGTCCCTGGGGGAGGGGCGCTGTGTTGGGGGAGGAGCTGGGAGTCCCTGGGGGTGGGGGGCTCTGTTGGGGGAGGAGCTGGGAGTCCCATGGGGAGGGGTCACTCTGTAGGGGAGGGGCGCTGTGTTGGGGAGGAGCTGGGAGTACCAGGGGAGGGGCTCTCTTTTGGAGGAGGAGCTGGGAGTCCCAGGGGGTGGGGCGCTCTGTTGGGGGAGGAGCTGAGAGTCCCTGGGGGAGGAGCTGGGAGTCCCAGGGGGTGGGGCGCTGTGTTGGGAGAGGAGCTAAGAGTCCCTGGGGGAGGAGCTGGGAGTCCCAGGGGGTGGGGCGCTGTGTTGGGAGAGGAGCTAAGAGTCCCTGGGGGAGGAGCCGGGAGTCCCAGGGGGTGGGGCGCTGTGTTGGGGGAGGAGCTGGGAGTCCCAGGGGGTGGGGCGCTGTGTTGGGGGAGGAGCTGGGAGTCCCAGAGGGTGGGGCGCTGTGTTGGGGGAGGAGCTGGGGTCCCAGGGGGTGGGGCGCTGTGTTGGGGGAGGAGCTGGGTGTCCCAGGGGGAGGGGCGCTGTGTTGGGGGAGGAGCTGGGAGTCCCTGGGGGTGGGGCGCCCTGTTGGGGGAGGAGCTGGGAGTCCCTGGGGGTGGGGGGCTCTGTTGGGGGAGGAGCTGGGAGTCCCATGGGGAGGGGTCACTCTGTAGGGGAGGGGCGCTGTGTTGAGGAGGAGCTGGGAGTACCAGGGGAGGGGCTCTCTTTTGGAGGAGGAGCTGGGAGTCCCAGGGGGTGGGGCGCTCTGTTGGGGGAGGAGCTGAGAGTCCCTGGGGGAGGAGCTGGGAGTCCCAGGGGGTGGGGCGCTGTGTTGGGGGAGGAGCTGAGAGTCCCTGGGGGAGGAGCTGGGAGTCCCAGGGGGTGGGGCGCTGTGTTGGGGGAGGAGCTGGGAATCCCAGGGGGTGGGGCGCTGTGTTGGGGGAGGAGCTGGGCGTCCCAGGGGGAGGGGCGCTGTGTTGGGGGAGGAGCTGGGAGTCCCTGGGGGTGGGGGGCTCTGTTGGGGGAGGAGCTGGGAGTCCCATGGGAAGGGGTCACTCTGTAGGGGAGGGGCGCTGTGTTGGGGAGGAGCTGGGAGTACCAGGGGAGGGGCTCTCTTTTGGAGGAGGAGCTGGGAGTCCCAGGGGGTGGGGCGCTCTGTTGGGGGAGGAGCTGAGAGTCCCTGGGGGAGGAGCTGGGAGTCCCAGGGGGTGGGGCGCTGTGTTGGGAGAGGAGCTAAGAGTCCCTGGGGGAGGAGCTGGGAGTCCCAGGGGGTGGGGCGCTGTGTTGGGGGAGGAGCTGGGAGTCCCAGGGGGTGGGGCGCTGTGTTGGGGGAGGAGCTGGGCGTCCCAGGGGGAGGGGCGCTGTGTTGGGGGAGGAGCTGGGAGTCCCTGGGGGTGGGGCGCCCTGTTGGGGGAGGAGCTGGTAGTCCCTGGGGGTGGGGGGCTCTGTTGGGGGAGGAGCTGGGAGTCCCATGGGGAGGGGTCACTCTGTAGGGGAGGGGCGCTGTGTTGAGGAGGAGCTGGGAGTACCAGGGGAGGGGCTCTCTTTTGGAGGAGGAGCTGGGACGCTCTGTTGGGGGAGGAGCTGAGAGTCCCTGGGGGAGGAGCTGGGAGTCCCAGGGGGTGGGGCGCTGTGTTGGGGGAGGAGCTGAGAGTCCCTGGGGGAGGAGCTGGGAGTCCCAGGGGGTGGGGCGCTGTGTTGGGGGAGGAGCTGGAGTCCCAGGGGGTGGGGCGCTGTGTTGGGGGAGGAGCTGGGCGTCCCAGGGGGAGGGGCGCTGTGTTGGGGGAGGAGCTGGGAGTCCCTGGGGGTGGGGCGCCCTGTTGGGGGAGGAGCTGGGAGTCCCATGGGGAGGGGTCACTCTGTAGGGGAGGGGCGCTGTGTTCGGGAGGAGCTGGGAGTACCAGGGGGTGGGGCGCTCTGTTGGGGGAGGAGCTGAGAGTCCCTGGGGGAGGAGCTGGGAGTCCCAAGGGGTGGGGCGCTCTGTTGGGGGAGGAGCTGGGAGTCCCAGGGGGTGGGGGCGCTGTGTTGGGGGAGGAGCGCTTCCCTGGTGGGTGGGGCACCAATGAAGGGTGATTCCGGGGGAGGAGCTGGGAGTACCGGGGGTGGGCTCTCTTTTGGAGGAGGAGCTGGGAGTCCCAGGGGGAGGGGCGCTGTGTTGGGGGAGGGGCTGGGCGTCCCAGGGGGAGGGGCGCTGTGTTGGGGAAGGAGCTGGGAGTCCCTGGGGGTGGGGGGCTCTGTTGGGGGAGGAGCTGGGAGTCCCATGGGGAGGGGTCACTCTGTAGGGGAGGGGCGCTGTGTTGGGGAGGAGCTGGGAGTACCAGGGGAGGGGCTCTCTTTTGGAGGAGGAGCTGGGAGTCCCAGGGGGTGGGGCGCTCTGTTGGGGGAGGAGCTGAGAGTCCCTGGGGGAGGAGCTGGGAGTCCCAGGGGAGGGGCGCTGTGTTGGGGGAGGAGCTGGGAGTCCCAGGGGAGGGGCGCTGTGTTGGGGGAGGAGCTGGGTGTCCCAGGGGGAGGGGCGCTGTGTTGGGGGAGGAGCTGGGAGTCCCAGGGGAGGGACGCTGTGTTGGGGGAGGAGCTGGGAGTCCCAGGGGGAGGGACGCTGTGTTGGGGTAGGAGCTGGGAGTCCCGGGGGGAGGGGCGCTCTGTGTGGGAGGAGCTGGGAGTCCCAGGGGGAGGGGCACTGTGTTGGGGGAGGAGCTGGGAGTCCCAGGGGGAGGGACGCTGTGTTGGGGGAGGAGCTGGGAGTCCCAGGGGGAGGTGCGCTCTGTGTGGGAGGAGCTGGGAGTCCCAGGGGAGGTGCGCTGTGTTGGGGGAGGAGCTGGGAGTCCCAGGGGGAGGGGCACTGTGTTGGGGGAGGAGCTGGGAGTCCCAGGGGGAGGGACGCTGTGTTGGGGGAGGAGCTGGGAGTCCCAGGGGGAGGGGCGCTCTGTGTGGGAGGAGCTGGGAGTCCCAGGGGGAGGTGCGCTGTGTTGGGGGAGGAGCTGGGAGTCCCAGGGGAGGGGCGCTGTGTTGGGGGAGGAGCTGGGAGTCCCAGGGGGAGGGACGCTGTGTTGGGGAGGAGCTGGGAGTCCCAGGGGGAGGGGCGCTCTGTGTGGGAGGAGCTGGGAGTCCCAGGGGGAGGGGCACTGTGTTGGGGAGAAGCTGGGAGTCCCAGGGGGAGGGGCGCTCTGTGTGGGAGGAGCTGGGAGTCCCAGGGGGAGGGGCACTGTGTTGGGGGAGAAGCTGGGAGTCCCAGGGGGAGGGGCGCTCTGTGTGGGAGGAGCTGGGAGTCCCAGGGGAGGGGCACTGTGTTGGGGGAGGAGCTGGGAGTCCCAGGGGGAGGGGCGCTGTGTTGGGGGAGGAGCTGGGAGTCCCAGGGGGAGGGCGCTCTGTGTGGGAGGAGCTGGGAGTCCCAGGGGGAGGGACGCTCTGTGTGGGAGGAGCTGGGAGTCCCAGGGGGAGGGGCGCTCTGTGTGGGAGGAGCTGGGAGTCCCAGGGGGAGGGGCGCTGTGTTGGGGGAGGAGCTGGGAGTCCCAGGGGAGGGGCGCTGTGTTGGGGGAGGAGCTGGGAGTCCCAGGGGGAGGGGCGCTGTGTTGGGGGAGGAGCTGGGAGTCCCAGGGGGAGGGACGCTGTGTTGGGGGAGGAGCTGGGAGTCCCAGGGGAGGGGCGCTGTGTTGGGGGAGGAGCTGGGAGTCCCAGGGGGAGGGACGCTGTGTTGGGGGAGGAGCTGGGAGTCCCAGGGGGAGGGGCGCTCTGTGTGGAGGAGCTGGGAGTCCCAGGGGGAGGGGCACTGTGTTGGGGGAGAAGCTGGGAGTCCCAGGGGGAGGGGCGCTGTGTTGGGGGAGGAGCTGGGAGTCCCAGGGGGAGGGGCGCTGTGTTGGGGGAGGAGCTGGGAGTCCCAGGGGAGGGGCGCTGTGTTGGGGGAGGAGCTGGGAGTCCCAGGGGGAGGGGCGCTGTGTTGGGGGAGGAGCTGGGAGTCCCAGGGGGAGGGGCGCTGTGTTGGGGGAGGAGCTGGGAGTCCCAGGGGGAGGGGCGCTCTGTGTGGGAGGAGCTGGGAGTCCCAGGGGGAGGGGCGCTCTGTGTGGGAGGAGCTGGGAGTCCCAGGGGGAGGGGCGCTCTGTGTGGGAGGAGCTGGGAGTCCCAGGGGGAGGGGCGCTGTGTTGGGGGAGGAGCTGGGAGTCCCAGGGGAGGGGCGCTGTGTTGGGGGAGGAGCTGGGAGTCCCAGGGGGAGGGGCGCTCTGTGTGGGAGGAGCTGGGAGTCCCTGGGGGTGGGGCGCTGTGTTGGGGGAGGAGCTGGGAGTCCCAGGGGGTGGGGCGCTGTGTTGGGTGAGGAGCTGGGAGTCCCAGGGGGAGGGGCGCTGTGTTGGGGGAGGAGCTGGGAGTCCCAGGGGGAGGGGCGCTGTGTTGGGGGAGGAGCTGGGAGTCCCAGGGGGAGGGTCTTTGTTCTGTTATTAGTTGGATCCTCCAGGTGATTAGATGAGAAGAAAGTCATGAAGAGTGGGGAGGGGGGTGGAGTCTTGACATGCTGGGGGTGGAGCTTTACTTCCTCTGGTAGTTTTGCACACAGGTGTGGGGGAAGGTCACACACAGAGATGAATGGTGGAGAATCTCATCTCTCACTGAGCAATCTGATTGGATCCCCCATCCCCTGACTCCGCCTTCCCTCATCCACATCCTGGCTGTCATTACTACAGCTGGGAATAGTGGTGGGGGATGGGAGGGGTTGGATGAACCTATGATTGGTTCCCTATTTACACAGCCCCTCCCCCTCCCTTCTTCCCCCCTCCCCGTCTATTCTCTCACACTCCATGTTGTCTCTTCTGCAGATCCTGAAGTTGGCGGCGTTGCCGGCTGGCCTGGTGCTTTCCTCCTACGGGCTGTACGCCGTGTCTGACCGGGACCCCAAGGGACCCCCCCTGAGTCCTCACCAGGTGAGATCTTTTCCTCAGTCTCCCCTCCCCCGTGATCAGACTGTACATTGTAACTTTGTGGAAGGAGTCATTTCCTCAGTCCCCCCCCCCCCCCCCAGTGATCAGACTGTACATTGTAACTTTGTAGAAGGAAGAGGAGTCATTTCCTTAGTCTCCCCTCCCCCGGTGATCAGACTGTACATTATAACTTTGTAGAAGGAGGAGGAGTCATTTCCTCAGTCTCCCCTCCCAGTGATCAGACTGTACATTGTAACTTTGTAGAAGGAGGAGGAGTCATTTCCTCAGTCCCCCCCCCCAGTGATCAGACTGTACATTGTAACTTTGTAGAAGGAGGAGGAGTCATTTCCTCAGTCTCCCCTCCCCCCCCAGTGATCAGACTGTACATTGTAACTTTGTAGAAGGAGGAGGAGTCATTTCCTCAGTCTCTCCTCCCCCAGTGATCAGACTGTACATCAGGGGTCTCAAAGTACCGGCCCGCGGGCCATTTGCGGCCCGCGGACCGGTTAAAAATGGCCCGCAGGCAGGGCCAATCCAGAACTAGAAGTCGACCGATATTTGCCCATTAGACCGATATATAGCACTGGCCGCCGTTCCTCCTCCCTTCTCCACACTCAGCGTTTGATGCTTGTGTGAAGCTGACATGTAACAGGAGGAGAGAGACAGAGGGATCTGTCAGATTTGAGGTTGATGTCGGGGGTGGGCGGGACCCGGCCGGGGTGGGCGGGACCCAGCCAATATCAAACACCAGCCAATGGGATCTGGGCGGGCCGCTACATGTATGTGGCCCGCCCCTTTTCTTAAGCAGCCCAATCATTGGCTTGTGTTTGATAGCTGCTGGTCCCGCCCACCCCGGCCGTGTCCCGCCCACCCCGACATCAACCTCAATTCTGACAGATCCCTCTGTCTCTCTCCTCTGTGCTACGTGTCAGCTTCACACAAGCATCAAGCGCTGAGTGTGGACAGCTCCTTGTCAGTTTCACACACTGTTACACTCCGCTCAGTGTGAAACCTGCCAGTGGCACCTGCCTGTGCCAATCAGTGCCATCTGTCAGTGCTATCTGTCAGTGCCAGCTGCCAGTGTCACCGCCAATCAGTGCCAGTGCCAACCAGTCTGCCAGTGCCACCTGCCACCTCCAACCAGTACCACCTGCCAGTGCCACCTGCCACCGCCAGTCAGTGCCACTGCCAACCAGTGCCTGCCAGTGCCACCGCCAACCAGTGCCCCTGCCAATCAATGCCACCTGCCAGTGCCAACCAGTGCCACCTTCCACCACCTGCCAGTGCCACGCCAATCAGTGCCACCTACCGGTGCCAACCAGTGCCTGCCAGTGCCACCTGCCGCCACCTGCCAGTGCCACGCCAATCAGTGCCACGCCAATCAGTGCCACCTGCCAGTGCCAATAGTGCCACCTGCCAGTTCCAAACCAGTGCCACCTGCCAGTTCCAAACCAGTGCCACTTGCCAATGCCTGCCAGTGCCACCTTCCAGTGCCAACCAGTGCCACTGCCAATAAGTGCCACCTGCCAGTGCCCTTGCCAATCAGTGCCACCTGCCAGTGCCATCTGTCAGTGCCAATCAGTGCCACCTGCCAATCAGTGCCACCTGCCAATCAGTGCCAGGTGCCACCTGCCAGTGCCACTTGCCTAAGCTAACCAGTGCCATCTGTACTGAGGACATCAAGTGTGTGGTAGAGTGACAGGAGCAAGCAGGGAGGAGTGGAGTGGGTGAGGTTTTTTTTTTTTTTTTAAATCAGCCTAAAATATCGGCCACATATATATTGGCCATCGGCCGCCCCGATTTCTAAATATCGGTATCGGCATGGGCCAGAGAAAGACCCATATCGGTCGACCTCTATCCAGGATGTCTTTTTGAACTGCACCCAGGCACCGCAGAGGGGGAGGCGCCAAAGAGCTTTACCTCTCCATCTCCTCTGTCCTCTCTGCTGCATGCTGCTGCAGCCCAGAGAGAGAACAGAGCTGAGAATGGAGCGGAGGAAGGATCCGCTCATCGATCTGCCCACCTAGGCATTGACGATCGACCAGAGCCCCAAACCAGGGTCTTGCTGCCACCTCAGAGTGGGAGATTGTGTTCTCTGGGTCCCCTGTCACTAGGCCTGTGTGGAAGCCAGGAGGAGAGGACTTGGGAGGCAGATGATCCTGACTGCCAGGAAAGGTGAGTGAGCCATCACACTGAAGCAAAGTCCTTAGTGGGGTGACTGGGGTAGAAATTTGTGCAGAGTGGGGGGTATTTTATGCAGTGTGGAGGGTGATTGTGTAGTGTGGGGGGTAATTGTGTAGTGTGGGGGTAATTATGGAGTGTGTGGGGTATTTATGGAGTGTGGGGGGTATTTTATGGAGTGTGGGGCTATATGTGCAGTGTGGGAGGGGTAATGCTGGGGGTTAATAATGCATTTGCTGACACCAATGCTGGGTTAATAATGCGTTTACGGACACCAGTGCTGGGTATAATGCATTTGCTGACACCAATGCTGGGGGTTAATAATGCGTTTGCTGACACCAGTGCTGGGGGTTAATAATGCGTTTGCTGACACCAATGCTGGGGGTTAATAATGCGTTTGCTGACACCAGTGCTGGGTATAGTATAGTATATTATTGCTGGTATAGTTTATTGCTTTTGAAGTTTTAAAAGTTTGCATGCGGCCCCCCATGGGATATGAAAACTTGTCATGTGGCCCTCAGGCAATTTGAGTTTGAGACCCCTGCTGTACATTGTAACTTTGTAGAAGGAGGAGGAGTCATTTCCCCAGTCTCCCCTCCCCCAGTGATCAGACTGTACATTGTAACTTTGTAGAAGGGGGAGGAGTCATTTCCCCAGTCTCCCCTCCCCCAGTGATCAGACTGTACATTGTAACTTTGTAGAAGGGGGAGGAGTCATTTCCCCAGTCTCCCCTCCCCCGGTGATCAGACTGTACATTGTAACTTTGTAGAAGGGGGAGGAGTCATTTCCCCAGTCTCCCCTCCCCCGGTGATCAGACTGTACATTGTAACTTTGTAGAAGGGGGAGGAGTCATTTCCCCAGTCTCCCCTCCCCCGGTGATCAGACTGTACATTGTAACTTTGTAGAAGGGGGAGGAGTCATTTCCCCAGTCTCCCCTCCCCCGGTGATCAGACTGTACATTGTAACTTTGTAGAAGGGGGAGGAGTCATTTCCCCAGTCTCCCCTCCCCCGGTGATCAGACTGTACATTGTAACACACGGATGTGATGTATATTTCTCTCGCAGTTGTCGGTGTATTCCGCTCCTCCTCGGGAGTCCAGATTCATTGAAGAAGAGCCGGGCCGCGTGCAGCGCTCCTTCTCTGTGGTGCGCTCCACATTGTCCCCCATTGTGATATGGGGTAAGGTAAGTGCAGAGACTCCACATCCCCTCCTAAAGTTCTGTCCCCGATGGAGGAGGAGGGGAGCCGCCGAAAAGCGTTGGTTGTTTTAAGCCACCTCCATATATTGAATTGGACTCTTCCACCATTGGCCTGGCACTGCCATGAGGCCTTTTACTGTAACACACTTCCTGTCCCTGGGGGGGTGAGGACACTTCCTGTCCGGGGTGAGAACACTTCCTGTCCCGGGGGGGTGAGTGAGAACACTTCCTGTCCCGGGGGGGTGAGTGAGAACACTTCCTGTCCCGGGGGGGTGAGTGAGAACACTTCCTGTCCCGGGGGGGTGAGTGAGAACACTTCCTGTCCCGGGGGGGTGAGTGAGAACACTTCCTGTCCCGGGGGGGTGAGTGAGAACACTTCCTGTCCCGGGGGGGTGAGTGAGAACACTTCCTGTCCCGGGGGGGTGAGTGAGAACACTTCCTGTCCCGGGGGGGTGAGTGAGAACACTTCCTGTCCCGGGGGGGGTGAGAACACTTCCTGTCCCGGGGGGGGGTGAGAACACTTCCTGTCCCGGGGGGGGGGGTGAGAACACTTCCTGTCCCGGGGGGGTGAGAACACTTCCTGTCCCGGGGGGGTGAGAACACTTCCTGTCCCGGGGGGGGGGGGGTGAGAACACTTCCTGTCCCGGGGGGGGTGAGAACACTTCCTGTCCCGGGGGGGTGAGAACACTTCCTGTCCCGGGGGGGGGGTGAGAACACTTCCTGTCCGGGGGGGGGGTGAGAACACTTCCTGTCCCGGGGGGGGGTGAGAACACTTCCTGTCCCGGGGGGGGGTGAGAACACTTCCTGTCCCGGGGGGGGTGAGAACACTTCCTGTCCCGGGGGGGGGTGAGAACACTTCCTGTCCCGGGGGGGGGTGAGAACCCTTCCTGTCCCGGGGGGGGTGAGAACCCTTCCTGTCCCGGGGGGGGGTGAGAACCCTTCCTGTCCCGGGGGGGTGAGAACCCTTCCTGTCCCGGGGGGGGAGGTGAGAACACTTCCTGTCCCGGGGGGGTGGGGCTGAGGACACTTCCTGTCCCGGGGGGGGTGGGGCTGAGGACACTTCCTGTCCCGGGGGGGTGAGAACCCTTCCTGTCCCGGGGGGTGGGGCTGAGGACACTTCCTGTCCCGGGGGGGTGGGGCTGAGGACACTTCCTGTCCCGGGGGGGTGGGGCTGAGGACACTTCCTGTCCCGAGGGGGTGGGGCTGAGGACACTTCCTGTCCCGGGGGGGTGGGGCTGAGGACACTTCCTGTCCCGGGGGGGTGGGGCTGAGGACACTTCCTGTCCCGGGGGGGTGGGGCTGAGGACACTTCCTGTCCCGGGGGGGTGGGGCTGAGGACACTTCCTGTCCCGGGGGGGTGGGGCTGAGGACACTTCCTGTCCCGGGGGGGTGGGGCTGAGGACACTTCCTGTCCCGGGGGGGTGGGGCTGAGGACACTTCCTGTCCCGGGGGGGGGTGGGGCTGAGGACACTTCCTGTCCCGGGGGGGGTGGGGCTGAGGACACTTCCTGTCCCGGGGGGGTGGGGCTGAGGACACTTCCTGTCCCGGGGGGGGTGGGGCTGAGGACACTTCCTGTCCCGGGGGGGGTGGGGCTGAGGACACTTCCTGTCCCGGGGGGGTGGGGCTGAGGACACTTCCTGTCCCGGGGGGGTGGGGCTGAGGACACTTCCTGTCCCGGGGGGGTGGGGCTGAGGACACTTCCTGTCCCGGGGGGGTGGGGCTGAGGACACTTCCTGTCCCGGGGGGGTGGGGCTGAGGACACTTCCTGTCCCGGGGGGGGTGGGGCTGAGGACACTTCCTGTCCCGGGGGGGTGGGGCTGAGGACACTTCCTGTCCCGGGGGGGTGGGGCTGAGGACACTTCCTGTCCCGGGGGGGTGGGGCTGAGGACACTTCCTGTCCCGGGGGGTGGGGCTGAGGACACTTCCTGTCCCGGGGGGTGGGGCTGAGGACACTTCCTGTCCCGGGGGGGTGGGGCTGAGGACACTTCCTGTCCCGGGGGGGTGGGGCTGAGGACACTTCCTGTCCCGGGGGGGGTGGGGCTGAGGACACTTCCTGTCCCGGGGGGGTGGGGCTGAGGACACTTCCTGTCCCGGGGGGGGTGGGGCTGAGGACACTTCCTGTCCCGGGGGGGTGGGGCTGAGGACACTTCCTGTCCCGGGGGGGGTGGGGCTGAGGACACTTCCTGATCTATAGCGGAGCAGCATAGTCACCCCGGGACAGGAAGTGTTTTAGGACTACAGAACCCCTCCCCTCATCTCCATACCATGGGGGGAGGTGTTTTGTGTTTCTCAGAAATATCTGGGAACAATGTAACTGATAAGATGGCAGCACAGGAAGTGAAAGCAAAAGATCAACTTTTGTTTTTTGATCTTTTGCTTATAAGTGTGGAGGAGAGATTGACCTCTGACCTCTCCATAATGAGGACCCGTCACCCCGTATTCTCTTCCTCTCTCATTTAGTCCCATTATTACGGTATTTTGGGCTCTAGTATTTGGTGTCGGACATTTATCTGGAGTGTAGCGCCCCCTATTGATTGTTGCTCGGTGTTTTTATACACATTGGAGTAGAAGCTTTACATACATTTTTTTTTTTTTTTTTATCCAATTGTTTAGTTGGGGGCGGGGTTTCACTTATTCTTATATTGTTAGTTTGTGCTATAATTTATTTTAGTGTACTTTTTCCTGAAAATGTTTGATAAATAAATGGCTGCACAAGTTTTGCGCAACATTAAAAAAAAAAAAAAAATTGCAGTTCCCACCATTCTATTCTCCAGGGCCTCTGCTTTCAGGAAGCTTGGGGGCCGGAGCCTCTGCTTTCAGGAAGCTTGGGGGCCGGAGCCTCTGCTTTCAGGAAGCTTGGGGGCCGGAGCCTCTGCTTTCAGGGGGCGGGGCCTCTGCTTTCAGGGGGCGGGGCCTCTGGTTTCAGGAAGCTTGGGGGCGGGGCCTCTGGTTTCAGGAAGCTTGGGGGCGGGGCCTCTGGTTTCAGGAAGCTTGGGGGCGGGGCCTCTGGTTTCAGGAAGATTGGGGGCGGGGTTACAGTCATTTCTAGAAAACAGTTGAGATGAGTGAATGTTGGGGAAATGATCGACATTTTTATTTGCTGTGAAATCTCCTCCTCAGAACGCCGGTGACGCGGTTAGGAATGGAGTTGTGGAAACGATTCGGCTCACACAAGGTGAGGGGGGGGGATGGGGGGGGGGGGGGGTGACACTTTCTGAAGATTTTCTGGATATTTATTGTGTTTTGTTATACAGACAGTTATGTCTACCTGAAGAACCCGCCCCCCGAGTTCCTGCCGCGGGTCGGCGTCATTACCATCAGCGGATTGGCCGGCCTGGTTCTGTCCCGAAGAGGTGAGCGCTCCCTACTTTGTTTTATGCGGTTGTCCACTTCCTGCCCGCCGTACGTTTAGAAAGGTCCTCAGATGGGAAAGTCATCCACTTCCTGCCCGCTGTAGCAGCCAATCAGAGCGACCTGTGTCTGATCGGTTGCATTGGAGCCCAGAGGAGAGATCTGGGTTCTGATAGACCCCCCCATAAAGAGGACCTGTCATGGTCCATGTTATCACAAAGGATGTTGTTCATCCCTTGTAATAGCAATAAAGTTGGGGGGGGGGGGGGGGGGTACAGTGTTACAATAAATAAATATTTTTAAAGCGTCTCCGTCCCCCTGTGCTCACGTGCAAATAGGTCCCGCCACCATATGTAAACGTTTTTATATACCGTATATACTCGAGTATAAGTCGAGGCCCTAATTTACCACAAAAAAAATGGGAAAAACTTATTGACCCGAGTATAAGATGAGGGTGAGAAATGTGCAGCTACTGTAAGTGGAAAAGAGGGTCAACAATGCCCATTTGCAGCCTCACTGTACCCATTTGCAGCCTCACTGTACCCATTTGCAGCCATAGGTCCCCCGAACTTCAAACTCGGTAGTTAAGCCAAAATTTGGGGTCTCTGAACCCAAAGGGTCCTGAAATGACATTGCTGCAGATGGACACAGTTGACCGAATTTGTGGCCCCGTATCTCGGGGCCACTTAGTGCTAAGAACCCCAAATTTGGTATGCAAACCCAGTGGAACTAGCTCCATAAAATTTCCAAAGCTGGGGTTTCTAGCACCAAGTGGCCCCGAGATACGGGGCCCCAAAAATCAGTTCAGAAAATGTCAAGCACTTTTCTGCAGCAGAGAATGACATTTTCTGAACCGGATTTGGGGCCCCGTATCTCAGGGCCACTTGGTCCTAGGAACCCCAGCTTTGGATATGTTATGGTACCAGTTCCACTGGGTTTGCACACCAAATTTGGGGTTCCGAGCACAAAGTGGCCCTGAGATATGGGGCCCCAAAAATCAGTTCAGAAAATGTCAAGCACTTTTCTGCAGCAGAGAATGACATTTTCCGAACCGATTTTGGGGCCCTGTATCTCGGGGCTACTTAGTACTAGGAACTTCAGCTTTGGATATGTTGTGGTACCAGTTCCACTGGGTTTGCACACTAAATTTGGGGTTCCTAGCACCAAGTGGTCCTGAGATATGGGGCCCCAAAATCGGTTCAGAAAATGAATTTTTTTTTCTTTGCAGCAGAAAAGTGCTTGACTCGAGTATAAGTCAAGGGGGGCACTTTCAGCACAAAAAAAATGTGCTGAAAAATTTGACTTCTACTCGAGTATATACGGTATATAGAATTATTATGGCAGTTTTAACCACTTTCTGGCACTTTTTGTGTACAAGTTTAAGTCAGTATTTTTTTTTGCTAGAAATTTACTTACAACCCCTAAACTTTATCTTTTTTTCTGTTTTTTTTTTTAGCAGAGAACCTAGGAAATAAAATGGGGATTGTTGCAATTTTTTTGTCACGGTAATTGTGCAGCTGTTTTTTAAATGCAATTTTTTGGGGGAATAATACACTTTTAAAGAATTAAAAAAAAAAAAAAAAAAAAACGCACAATATATATACCTCAAACTTTTTGTGTAATGTGAAAGATGATGTTACACCGAGTAAATAGATACCTAACATGTCACGCTTTAAAATAGCGCCCGCTCGTGGAATGGTGACAAACTACAATACTTAGGGATCTCCATAGGCAACATTTTAAAAATGTTTTATGCCGCGTACACACGGTCGGACTTTTCGTCTACAAAAGTCCAACGGACGCTGACGGACTAAAGCTGGCTGGTAATCCGACCGTGTGTGGGCTTCTCCGGACTTTCAACGGACTTTTTCAGCCTCAAATCCGACGGACTTTAGATTTGAAACATGCTTCAAATCTTTCCGACGGACTCGAGTCCGGTCGAAAAATCCGCTCGTCTGTATGCTAGTCTGACGGACAAAAACCCACGCTAGGGCAGCTATTGGCTACTGGCTATCAACTTCCTTATTTTAGTCCGGTGTACGTCATCACGTAAGAATTCAACGGACTTTTGTGTGATCGTGTGTAGGCAAGTCTGTTCGTTAGAAAGTCCGTCGAAAGTCTGTCGGACTTTTGTAGCTGAAAAGTCCGACCGTGTGTACGCCCCATTACAGGTTACCAGTTTAGAGTTACAGAGGAGATCTAGAGATAGAATTATTGCTCTCACTCTAACGATCGCGGTGATACCTCACGTGTGGTGCGAAGACCGTTTGCGTATACGTTCGCTTCTGCATGCGAGAGAGGGATGGGGCACTTTAAAAGGGTTTTTTTTTTTTTTTATGGCAAAAAAAAAAAAAAAAAATGGATCTTTTCCTTTTATTTTTTATTTGCTGTTAAAAAAGGTAAAAGGAGAGATTTGGGGTCTTTTTGACTTCTTTACTTCCAGTCCTCTAAGGCCATAGAGGCGATTAGAGACAATCTGGCTTCTGTCCGCCTCTGTGAGCAGCTGGCCGCATTGTTGGATCTTTTTTTTTTTTTTTTTTTTTTCTTGGCAAACCAGTGGAAACGGTAAGCCTGGGAAACACCAGCAGAAGTGAGGGACGTCCTCTCCTGCCACTTCTAAAAGCGTTCTAGGGGCTCATGAGAAAGCCGGCTGAAGAAAAAGATACCGGTGTTAATGGCTGATGGCTTCAACCATAACCACCTAATCCACCTGCAAAGTGTGTGTGTGTGTGTGTGTGTGTATATATATATATATATAGGTATTGTGGTTGGGTAGAAGGTTGTGACACAGTTTGGTGTGTAAGTCACTGAGACATAATTGTGAGTATTGTGTGTGCTCTGTGCAGGATCCCGGCTGAAAAAAGTTGTGTACCCGGTTGGTCTGACAGCATTGGGTGCGTCCGTCTGCTATCCGGCACAAGCCGTCATTTTTGCAAAGGTAAAATCCTTATTGTGTTCGACATCCATTCATCAGACCCCCTGCTGCCCACCATCTCCTCAATGTTCTTCATTCACCAGTCACCCGCTGTCCATCATCTCCTCAATGTTCTCCATTCATCAGACACCCGCTGTCCATCATCTACTTAGTGTTCTCCATTCATCAGACACCCGCTGTCCATCATCTCCTCAATGTTCTCCATTCACCAGTCACCCGCTGTCCATCATCTCCTCAATGTTCTCCATTCACCAGTCACCCGCTGTCCACCATCTCCTCAATGTTCTCCATTCACCAGTCACCCGCTGTCCATCATCTCCTCAATGTTCTCCATTCACCAGTCACCCGCTGTCCATCATCTCCTCAATGTTCTCCAGTCACCAGACACCCGCTGCCCACCATCTCCTCAATGTTCTCCATTCACCAGACACCCGCTGCCCACCATCTCCTCAATGTTCTCCATTCACCAGACACCCACTGTCCATCATCTCCTCAATGTTCTCCATTCATCAGACACCCGCTGTCCATCATCTACTTAGTGTTCTCCATTCATCAGACACCCGCTGTCCATCATCTACTTAGTGTTCTCCATTCATCAGACACCCGCTGTCCATCATCTCCTCAATGTTCTCCATTCACCAGTCACCCGCTGTCCACCATCTCCTCAATGTTCTCCAGTCACCAGACACCCGCTGCCCACCATCTCCTCAATGTTCTCCATTCACCAGACACCCGCTGCCCACCATCTCCTCAATGTTCTCCATTCACCAGACACCCGCTGTCCACCATCTCCTCAATGTTCTCCATTCACCAGACCCCCCACTGTCCATCATCTCCTCAATGTTCTCCAGTCACCAGACACCCGCTGCCCACCATCTCCTCAATGTTCTCCATTCACCAGACACCCGCTGCCCACCATCTCCTCAATGTTCTCCATTCACCAGACACCCGCTGCCCACCATCTCCTCAATGTTCTCCATTCACCAGACACCCGCTGTCCACCATCTCCTCAATGTTCTCCATTCACCAGACACCCGCTGTCCACCATCTCCTCAATGTTCTCCATTCACCAGACACCCGCTGTCCACCATCTCCTCAATGTTCTCCATTCACCAGACACCCGCTGCCCACCATCTCCTCAATGTTCTCCATTCACCAGACACCCGCTGTCCACCATCTCCTCAATGTTCTCCATTCACCAGACACCCGCTGTCCACCATCTCCTCAATGTTCTCCATTCACCAGACACCCGCTGTCCACCATCTCCTCAATGTTCTCCATTCACCAGTCACCCGCTGCCCACCATCTCCTCAATGTTCTCCATTCACCAGTCACCCGCTGCCCACCATCTCCTCAATGTTCTCCATTCATCAGACCCCCCACTGCCCACCATTTCCGCAATGTTCTCCATTTACCAGACACCCGCTGTCCATCATCTCCTCAATGGTCTCCATTCACCAGACACCCGCTGTCCACCATCTCCTCAATGTTCTCCATTCACCAGACACCCGCTGTCCACCATCTCCTCAATGTTCTCCATTCACCAGTCACCCGCTGCCCACCATCTCCTCAATGTTCTCCATTCACCAGTCACCCGCTGCCCACCATCTCCTCAATGTTCTCCATTCATCAGACCCCCCACTGCCCACCATTTCCGCAATGTTCTCCATTTACCAGACACCCGCTGTCCATCATCTCCTCAATGGTCTCCATTCACCAGACACCCTCTCTCCATCTCCCTAATGTTCTCCATTCACCAGACACCCTCTCTCCATCTCCCTAATGTTCTCCATTCACCAGTCACCCACTGTCCATCATCTCCTTAGTGTTCTCCATTCACCAAGAAACGTGTAGGGTTCCATGCTATGTCTTCCCACCATATGTTCTTCTCATCCCTGATATTTGATATAATACCCTACAAGAATGAATTCTCAGTCTCTGTCTATAGAACTGATAACCTATTGGTAGGTTGGTGGGTTGAGACGAGGAGATGATAATTGATCCTATTTGGGGTGTAAACTGAGATCACCCCTCAATCTGAGAATCTTCCGTGTAATAAAACCTTCTGTGTAAATGATTTGGTTGATTTATGAAAAGTATTTTTAGAAGTCGCAGCATTTTCTTCAGATAAATCCGTATTTGAGGGATTCTGAATCCCAGTTTTGATATTATTTTTTTTAATTAATTTTTTTGGGGGGGATTTTTCCCATCTCAGGTAACAGGTAAAAAGTTGTATAATGCCGGCCATTGGACGTATGACTCTGTGAGCTCATTATGGAAGGCGGGGCCTCAGAAGGATGAAAGCAAATCAACGCCGCCACACAATAAGGAGGTACGTGTCACTGTGCTGTAAAATTACCCAGGAGGAGTGCGGGGACACTATTCTCCAATCCCAGGCGGAGGGCGGGGACGCTATTCTCCAATCCCAGGCGGAGTGCGGGGACGCTATTCTCCAATCCCAGGCGGAGGGCGGGGACACTATTCTCCAATCCCAGGCGGAGGGCGGGGGACGCTATTCTCCAATCCCAGGCGGAGGGCGGGGGACGCTATTCTCCAATCATAGGCGGAGGGCGGGGACGCTATTCTCCAATCCCAGGCGGAGTGCGGGGACGCTATTCTCCAATCATAGGCGGAGGGCGGGGACGCTATTCTCCAATCCCAGGCGGAGGGCGGGGGACGCTATTCTCCAATCCCAGGCGGAGGGCGGGGGACGCTATTCTCCAATCATAGGCGGAGGGCGGGGACGCTATTCTCCAATCATAGGCGGAGGGCGGGGGACGCTATTCTCCAATCATAGGCGGAGGGCGGGGACGCTATTCTCCAATTATAGGCGGAGGGCGGGGACGCTATTCTCCAATCCCAGGCAGAGGGCGGGGACGCTATTCTCCAATCCCAGGCAGTCTTTCCCATGATGCCCTATTACTTGATGTAGGTTGCTGGTGCTGTCCTGCTGTATTTAGAATCATCTGTCTGTACTTACCACCATGTTCTTTATTTATTTGCATATCATGACCTGGGTGTCTTCCTTTTTCTTTTTTTTTTTTTTTTTTTGTTATTCATTTTTCACCATAGGCCTGTATAGTGGTCCTGTGGTAGCGAGGACAGAGTGAGTAACACAGGCAATGATATATTTCAAGCTGCTAGGAGAATGAAATCCACTAGGTGGCGCCTGCACACTGAGAAATCTGCAAACATTGTCATTACACTGGAAGATTTTTTTTATTTATTTTTTGTTCCTTTTATTTATAAAGTTTGGCAAAACAAACGTCTTTATCTTATCTGCTTCTTTTTTTTTAAATTTTTTTTTGGATTCGTTGCACCAAATCAGATCAGCCCAGAAAGTCATGTGATCACCGCCTGGAATTGATTGGTTTAGAATTAGAAATCAGAAGTGCCGCAGTTTGTTACATTGTTTCTTGGGCAGGAATAGCGATCGGTTTTTGCTCTTTGCATGCAGTTGCTCCTTTGGAAATAAATCTTTAATATTCTGTGATCAGAAACCTCCGAGAGAAGAGACGACCAGCGAGACGGCGAGCACAACAGAGGAACCAATCAGAGCAGAGCATGCAGAACCTCCCGCCTCTCCTGAACCTACACAAGAGGGCAGCACCGCGAGTGTCCCCCCAGGTAATCCATATGTTGGGGGTCATTAATAAAAGGGATCTCTAGTGTGTCCCCTCCCCCCCCCCCAGGTAATCGTTGTGCCGGGGGGGTCATTATTAAAAGGGATCTCTAGTGTGTGTCCCCCCCCCCCCCAGGTAATCATTGTGCCGGGGGTCCTTAATAAAAGGGATCTCTAGTGTCCCCCCCCGTCCCGTCCCCCTAGGTAATCCCTGTGCCGGGGGGGTCATTATTAAAAGGGATCTCTAGTGTGTGTCCCCCCCCCCCCAGGTAATCATTGTGCCGGGGTCCTTAATAAAAGGGATCTCTAGTGTCCCCCCCCGTCCCGTCCCCCTAGGTAATCCCTGTGCCGGGGGGGTCGTTATTAAAAGGGATCTCTAGTGTGTCCCCCCCCCCCCAGGTAATCGTTGTGCCGGGGGTAATTAATAAAAGGGATCTCTAGTGTCCCCCCCCCCCCCCCCCAGGTAATCATTGTGCCGGGGGGGGGTCATTAATAAAAGGGATTTCTAGTGTTCCCCCCCCCCCAGGTAATCATTGTGCCGGGGGGGTCATTAATAAAAGGGATCTCTAGTGTCCCCCCCCCCCCAGGTAATCGTTGTGCCGGGGGGGGGTCATTAATAAAAGGGATCTCTAGTGTCCCCCCAGGTAATCTTTGTACCGGGGGGGTCATTAATAAAAGGGATCTCTAGTGTCCCCCCCAGGTAATCGTTGTGCCGGGGGGGGGGTCATTAATAAAAGGGATCTCTAGTGTCCCCCCCCCCCCCAGGTAATCGTTGTGCCGGGGGGGGGGGTCATTAATAAAAGGGATTTCTAGTGTCCCCCCCCCCCCCCCCAGGTAATCGTTGTGCCGGGGGGGGGTCATTAATAAAAGGGATCTCT
>JBBHAA010003594.1:115000-151046 GCA_037953035.1 Aquarana catesbeiana | reverse complement strand
CAAGTCGACATTACCTCCCAATCATTCACATTTCCCAATCATTACCCTCCAATCAATACCCTCCAATCATTACCCTCCAATCATTATCCTCCAATCATTACCCTCCAATCATTGTCCTCCAATCATTGTCCTCCAATCATTTATCCTCCAATCAATGTCCTCCAATCATTGTCCTCCAATCATTGTCCTCCAATCATTGTCCTCCAATCATTATCCTCCAATCATTGTCCTCCAATCATTACCCTCCAATCATTATCCTCCAATCATTGTCCTCCAATCATTGTCCTCCAATCATTATCCTCCAATCATTATCCTCCAATCATTACCCTCCAATCATTACCCTCCAATCATTATCCTCCAATCATTGTCCTCCAATCTTTGACCTCCATTTTTTATTACCTAAAGAAGACACTTTGCTTTTTTATTTATAATTGAAAACTCCAGACCCCTCCCCCACTGTATTTTATGGGGTCTTTTCATACTTTTTTCCGGAAGTCCCCACAATGGCAGAGTCTGTGGTCTCCTATCCCAGTCCAAACCCATGTGAGTGAGGCCACCAGGACCCTTCACTGGAGACCCCTGAACCCCATCATTGGTCCCAGTACAGGGCCAGTCATACGGGGCCCAGACATTCCCACCCCTTGTATAGATACCACTGTGGGCCCCTTATGACTGGCCCTGTACTGGGACCAATGATGGGGTTCAGGGGTCTCCAGTGAAGGTCCTGGTGATCCTCCATCATACAAAGACATTGGAGACAAATGTAATCTTCTAAACCTGTGGTAACAGTTTGAAGACCCTTTTCTGTTCCACCATGACTGTCCCCCCCCCTCCCGTGTACAAAGCATGACTGTCCCCCCCCCCCCCCGTGTACAATGCATGACTGTCCCCCCCCTCCCGTGTACAAAGCATGACTGTGCCCCCCCCGTGTACAAAGCATGACTGTGCCCCCCCGTGTACAAAGCATGACTGTCCCCCCGTGTACAAAGCATGACTGTGCCCCCCCCATGTACAAAGCATGACCTGTGCCCCCCCCATGTACAAAGCATGACTGTGCCCCCCCATGTACAAAGCATGACTGTGCCCCCCCCCGTGTACAAAGCATGACTGTGCCCCCCCCCCATGTACAAAGCATGACTGTGCCCCCACCCCATGTACAAAGCATGACTGTGCCCCCCCCCCCCATGTACAAAGCATGACTGTGCCCCCCCCGTGTACAAAGCATGACTGTGCCCCCCCATGTACAAAGCATGACTGTGCCCCCCCCAACATCCCCCCCCCCCCGCCGTGTACAAAGCATGAATGTACCCCCCCAACACCCCCCCTCCCCCCCTGTGTACAAAGCATGACTGTGCCCCCCCCAACATCCCCCCCCATGTACAAAGCATGACTTGCCCCCCCCCCTATGTACAAAGCATGACTGCTCCCCCCCCTGTGTACAAAGCATGACTGCGCCCCCCATGTACAAGCATGACTGTCCCCCCCATGTACAAAGCATGACTGTGCCCCCCCCCTGTGTACAAAGCATGACTGTGCCCCCCCCATGTACAAAGCATGACTGTGCTCCCCCCCATGTACAAAGCATGACTGTCCCCCCCCCATGTACAAAGCATGACTGTGCCCCCCCCCTGTGTACAAAGCATGACTGTGCCCCCCCCCATGTACAAAGCATGACTGTGCCCCCCCCATGTACAAAGCATGACTGTGCCCCCCCATGTACAAAGCATGACTGTCCCCCCCCATGTACAAAGCATGACTGTGCCCCCCCCCTGTGTACAAAGCATGACTGTGCCCCCCCCCATGTACAAAGCATGACTGTGCCCCCCCCATGTACAAAGCATGACTGTCCCCCCCCATGTACAAAGCATGACTGCGCCCCCCCATGTACAAAGCATGACTGTCCCCCCCCATGTACAAAGCATGACTGTGCCCCCCCCCTGTGTACAAAGCATGACTGTGCCCCCCCCATGTACAAAGCATGACTGTGCCCCCCCCATGTACAAAGCATGACTGTCCCCCCCCATGTACAAAGCATGACTGTGCCCCCCCCCTGTGTACAAAGCATGACTGTGCCCCCCCCATGTACAAAGCATGACTGTGCTCCCCCCCGTGTACAAAGCATGACTGTGCCCCCCCCCCATGTACAAAGCATGACTGTGCCCCACCCCATGTACAAAGCATGACTGTGCCCCCCCCCCCATGTACAAAGCATGACTGTGCCCCCCCCGTGTACAAAGCATGACTGTGCCCCCCCCCATGTACAAAGCATGACTGTGCCCCCCCCAACATCCCCCCCCCCCGCCGTGTACAAAGCATGAATGTACCCCCCCAACACCCCCCCTCCCCCCCTGTGTACAAAGCATGACTGTGCCCCCCCCAACATCCCCCCCCATGTACAAAGCATGACTTGCCCCCCCCCCTATGTACAAAGCATGACTGTCCCCCCCCCTGTGTACAAAGCATGACTGCGCCCCCCCATGTACAAAGCATGACTGTCCCCCCCCCATGTACAAAGCATGACTGTGCCCCCCCCTGTGTACAAAGCATGACTGTGCCCCCCCCCATGTACAAAGCATGACTGTGCTCCCCCCCATGTACAAAGCATGACTGTGCCCCCCCCCGTGTACAAAGCATGACTGTGCCCCCCCCCAACATCCCCCCCCCCGCCGTGTACAAAGCATGAATGTACCCCCCCATGTACAAAGCATGACTGTGCCACCTCCCCCCCATGTACAAAGCATGAATGTACCCCCTCAACACCCCCCTCCCCCCCCGTGTACAAAGCATGACTGTGCCCCCCCCAACATCCCCCCCATGTACAAAGCATGACTGTGCCCCCCCCAACATCCCCCCCATGTACAAAGCATGACTGTGCCCCCCGTGTACAAAGCATGACTGTGCCCCCCCCAACATCCCCCCCCATGTACAAAGCATGACTGTGCCCCCCCCAACATCCCCCCCCATGTACAAAGCATGACTGTGCCCCCCGTGTACAAAGCATGACTGTGCCCCCCCCATGTACAAAGCATGGCTGTGCCCCCCCCCCCATGTACAAAGCATGACTGTGCCCCCCCCATGTACAATGATCCTCCAAAGACAGACAGGGACACCTAGTGGTGATAAGGGAATACTACAATTTGAGGCGTCCTCTCCTAGAATTTTGCAGCCTCTCAGTACTTACATGAGGCGGTTGCATTTCTTTTTCCCAGGTAATCCGGAGAAGAATCCACTTCCTGCCCGGCTTTCTCCTCCGCTGTCTCTGGAATGGTTGTCACCCTTTTGTTCATCACCATTACAAGGGGGTGATGGGAAGTTTACAGAACTAAGAACAATAAGCTTGTTTTGCTTCCAGTGTAGCTTAGAGGAAGTGACAAGGACACTACATTTCTGGCAGGATCAACAGGAATTACTCTGAACTTTGCTGAAAATGTTCTTAGTCTGAAGGGGAAAAACAAAACAAATGCGGCCGTCACATGTAAGGACTCAGTCATGCTTTGTACACAGGGGGGGGGGGGGGGGGGCGCACAGTCATGCTTTGTACACAGGGGGGGGGACACAGTCATGCTTTGTACACAGGGGGGGGACTCAGTCATGCTTTGTACAGGGGGGGGGGACTCAGTCATGCTTTGTACAGGGGGGGGGGGACACAGTCATGCTTTGTACACAGGGGGGGGGACTCAGTCATGCTTTGTACAGGGGGGGGGGACTCAGTCATGCTTTGTACACGGGGGGGGGGACACAGTCATGCTTTGTACACAGGGGGGGGACTCAGTCATGCTTTGTACACAGGGGGGGGACTCAGTCATGCTTTGTACACAGGGGGGGGGGGGGACTCAGTCATGCTTTGTACACAGGGGGGGGGGACTCAGTCATGCTTTGTACACAGGGGGGGGACTCAGTCATGCTTTGTACACAGGGGGGGACTCAGTCATGCTTTGTACACAGGGGGGGGGGGGACTCAGTCATGCTTTGTACACAGGGGGGGGGGACTCAGTCATGCTTTGTACACAGGGGGGGGGACACAGTCATGCTTTGTACACAGGGGGGGGGGGGACTCAGTCATGCTTTGTACACAGGGGGGGGGACTCAGTCATGCTTTGTACACAGGGGGGGGGGACACAGTCATGCTTTGTACACAGGGGGGGGGGACACAGTCATGCTTTGTACACAGGGGGGGGGGACTCAGTCATGCTTTGTACACAGGGGGGGGGACACAGTCATGCTTTGTACACAGGGGGGGGGACTCAGTCATGCTTTGTACACAGGGGGGGGGGACTCAGTCATGCTTTGTACACAGGGGGGGGGACACAGTCATGCTTTGTACACAGGGGGGGGGACTCAGTCATGCTTTGTACACAGGGGGGGGACTCAGTCATGCTTTGTACACAGGGGGGGGACTCAGTCATGCTTTGTACACGGGGGGGGGGGACTCAGTCATGCGTTGTACACGGGGGGGGGGGACACAGTCATGCTTTGTACACAGGGGGGGGGGACTCAGTCATGCTTTTGTACACAGGGGGGGGGGACTCAGTCATGCTTTGTACACAGGGGGGGGGACACAGTCATGCTTTGTACACAGGGGGGGAGACTCAGTCATGCTTTGTACACAGGGGGGGGGACACAGTCATGCTTTGTACAGGGGGGGGGGACTCAGTCATGCTTTGTACACAGGGGGGGGGACACAGTCATGCTTTGTACACAGGGGGGGGGGACTCAGTCATGCTTTGTACACAGGGGGGGGGGACACAGTCATGCTTTGTACACAGGGGGGGGGGGACACAGTCATGCTTTGTACACGGGGGGGACTCAGTCATGCTTTGTACACGGGGGGGGACTCAGTCATGCTTTGTACACAGGGGGGGGGACTCAGTCATGCTTTGTACACAGGGGGGGGGGACTCAGTCATGCTTTGTACACAGGGGGGGGGACACAGTCATGCTTTGTACACAGGGGGGGGGAACTCAGTCATGCTTTGTACACGGGGGGGGGGGACTCAGTCATGCTTTGTACACAGGGGGGGGGACTCAGTCATGCTTTGTACACAGGGGGGGGGACTCAGTCATGCTTTGTACACAGGGGGGGACTCAGTTATGCTTTGTACACAGGGGGGGGACTCGGTCATGCTTTGTACACAGGGGGGGGGACACAGTCATGCTTTGTACACAGGGGGGGGGGACACAGTCATGCTTTGTACACGGGGGGGGGACTCGGTCATGCTTTGTACACAGGGGGGGGGGACTCAGTCATGCTTTGTACACGGGGGGGGGACTTAGTCATGCTTTGTACGGGGGGGGGGACACAGTCATGCTTTGTACACAGGGGGGGGGGACTCAGTCATGCTTTGTACATGGGGGGGGGACACAGTCATGCTTTGTACACAGGGGGGGGGGGAATCAGTCATGCTTTGTACACAGGGGGGGGACTCAGTCATGCTTTGTACACAGGGGGGGACTCAGTCATGCTTTGTACACAGGGTGGGGGGGGGACTCAGTCATGCTTTGTACACAGGGGGGGGACTCAGTCATGCTTTGTACGGGGGGGGGGGGGACTCTGCTATATATGAGCTCTCTGTTTTGGGGATGTGTTGCCTGATTACGATTGTTTTTTTGCTCCTTTCATACAATGGTTTGTTATGTCTTTGTGCAGACAGATGATGGAGCAGCAACAGCGCCAAGAGACCCTGGAAAGGAGGACTTCAACCACAGGCAAGTGGTGACCCGCTCTGGGGTGTGTGCATGTGTACTTCCCCCAATGGGGTGTTCCTTTCCCAGAATGCTGGACTGACATTGATTTGCATTCATGTTTCCTGATCCTATGACTACACAAAGTATCCCCGAAAAGGGGGCAACAAGATGAGGAGGGCGAGGGGGCGAGAGGGCGAGGGGGCGAGAGGGCGAGGGGGTGAGAGGGCGAGGGGGCAAGAGGGAGAGGGGGGTGAGAGGGAGAGAGGGCAACAAGGTGAGGGGGGCAAGAGGACAAGGGGGCCAGAGGGTGAGGGGGTGAGGGGGCGGGAGGACGAGGGGGCAAGAGGAAGAGGGGGCGGGAGGACAAGGGGGCGGGAGGATGAGGGGGCGAGAGGATGAGGGGGCGGGAGGACGAGGGGGCAAGAGGACGAGGGAGAGAGGGCAAGAGGATAAGGGGGGGGGACAAGGGGGCAAGAGGGAGAGAGGGTGAGGGGGCGGAGAGGGTGAGGGGATGAGAGGACGAGGGGCAAGAGGAAGAGGGGGCAAGAGGGAGAGGGGGCGGGAGGACGAGGGGGCAAGAGGGAGAGGGGACGAGGGGGCGGGAGGACGAGGGGGTAAGAGGGAGAGGGGGCAAGAGGGAGAGAGGGCAACAGGATGAGGGGGGTGAGAGGGCGAGGGGGCGAGGGTTTAGAGGGGGCGGGAGGACGAGGGGGCAAGTGGACGAGGGGGCAAGAGGGAAAGAGGGCAAAAGGGTGAGAGGACGAGGTGGCAAGAGGGTGGGGGGCAAGAGGACGAGGGAGAGAGGGCAAGAGGATAAGGGGGGGGGACAAGAGGGTGAGGGGACGAGAGGGCGAGAGGACAAGGGGGTGGGAGGACGAGGGGGCAAGAGGGTGAGGGGGCGAGAGGACGAGAGGGTGAGGGGGCGAGAGGACGAGGGGGCGAGAGAGTGAGGGGGCGGGAGGATGAGGGGGGCGAGAGAGTGAGGGGGCGGGAGGATGAGGGGGGCGAGAGGGAGAGAGGACGAGGGGTGAGAGGGTGAGGGGGTGGGAGGACGAGGGGGCGAGAGGACGAGGGGGCAAATGGGCGAGAGGGTGAGGGGGCGGGAGGATGAGGGGGCGAGAGGACGAGGGGCTGAGGGGGCAAGAGGACGAGACGGTGAGGGGGAGAGAGGGCGAGGGGGGCGAGAGGGCGAGAGGACAAGGGGACAAGAGGGAGAGAGGGCGAAAGGGTGAGGAGGCGAGAGGACGAGGGGGCGAGAGGGTGAGGGGGAGAGAGGGCAAGAGGATGAGTGGGGCGAGAGGACGAGGGGGCGAGAGGGTGAGGGGGCGAGAGAGTGAGCGGGCGAGGGGATGAGAGGGTGAGGGGGCGAGGGGACGAGTGAGCAAGAGGGAGAGCAGGCAAGAGGGTGAGAGGGCAAGAGGGTGAGGGGGCGAGAGGATGAGGGGCGAGAAGACGAGGGAGAGAGGGCAAGAGGATGAGGGGGCGAGAGGGTGAGGGGGCAAGAGGGTGAGGGGGCGAGAGGGTGAGGGGGCGAGAGGACGACGGCAAGAGGGTGAGGGGGCGAGAGAATGAGGGTGAGAGGGTGAGGGGGTGAGAGAACGAGGGAGAGAGGGCAAGAGGGTGAGGGGGCGAGAGGACGAGGGCGAGAGGGTGAGGGGGCGAGAGAACGAGGGTGAGAGGGTGAGGGGGCGAGAGAACGAGGGTGAGGGGGCGAGAGGGTGAGGGGGCGAGAGGGTGAGGGTGTAAGAGGGAGACAGGGCGAGAGGGTGAGGGGGCGAGAGGACGAGGGTGAGGGGGCGAGAGAACGAGGGTGAGGGGGCGAGAGGGTGAGGGGGCGAGAGGGTGAGGGGTGAGAGGACTAGGGGGGCGAGAGGAGAAGAGGGTGAGGGGGCGAGAGGAGAAGAGGGTGAGGGGGCGAGAGGGTGAGGGGGCGAGAGGGTGAGGGTGTAAGAGGGAGACAGGGCGAGAGGGTGAGGGGGCGAGAGGGTGAGGGGGGAAAGAGGACTAGGGGGGCGAGAGGAGAAGAGGGTGAAGGGGCGAGAGGGTGAGGGGGCGAGAGGGTGAGGGTGTAAGAGGGAGACAGGGCGAGAGGGTGAGGGGGCGAGAGGGTGAGGGTGTAAGAGGGAGACAGGGCGAGAGGGTGAGGGGGCGAGAGGGTGAGGGGGGAAAGAGGACTAGGGGGGCGAGAGGAGAAGAGGGTGAAGGGGCGAGAGGGTGAGAGGACAAGGGGGTGACTTCGCCCAAACGCAGTACACACGGCTTACTCTGGACACTGAATTTGGGGATTGTTGTGGGCGGGGTTTGATAAAAGGGTAGCAGTCATTTTTTGGGAAGAATCTGAATCTTCCGTCTGAACCATTTACAATGGAAGGTGAACTCCTGGATGGAGGTTAACTCTTCAGCTTGAGGGTCCAGGGTCAGAGGTCACCTCCCTGTAAATGTGAACCTGTCTCTGCTATTACCTTTACTCCCCACCTCCTATCACCTTGACTTCTAAGCCCCACCCACCTGCCTGCACCTGTCCAATAAGAGGTATGGTCACTAACCATTTCTGACCAGACGGGGGGGGGGGGGACATTTGGGAAAGAATTAGCTCAGAGGTCAAGCAGTAACATAGTCAAACTAAATCAAAGAGGCAGACGGAGGTTGGCAGTTCTCTGTTATCGGCTCTTAGGTAGAACTTCTATATGAAAGTGTCCAAAATCCCGGGAAGAGGAATGTCCTATATTGCAGCTTACCTTCTACAGTTAGGTTTTTTCTTCTCTAGTTGGAGGTCATGTCCCTGTGTTCTTGATTTTGTCATCGAAAATCCCGCCAACCTGAAGTTTTCTTTTCTTCACCCTCTTCATGGGTTTAAAGTTTTCACTTGTGTCCATCCTTTCCCCTCTTACCTCCAGACTGTATGTATTAACTTCCTGAAGTCACTGTCAATATGTTTTACCCCCCAAACCTCTCACCATTTTTGTTCCCCTGTCTCTGGACTCATTCTACTTTATCAATATCTTTCTGTAAGTGAGGTCTCCAGAATTGGACACAGTATTCTAAATGAGGTCTCAATAAAGCTCTATATAGAGGAATCAGGACCTCCTTCCTCCTGCTGGTGACCCCTCTAGTGATATAAAGCTCTATATAGAGGAATGAGGACCTCCTTCCTCCTGCTGGTGATCCCTCTAGTGATATAAAGATCTATATAGAGGAATCAGGACCTCCTTCCTCCTGCTGGTGACCCCTCTAGTGATATAAAGATCTGTATAGAGGAACACGGACCTCCTTCCTCCTGCTGGTGACCCCTCTAGTGATATAAAGATCTATATAGAAGAATCAGGACCTCCTTCCTCCTGCTGGTGACCCCTCTAGTGATATAAAGATCTATATAGAGGAATCAGGACCTCCTTCCTCCTGCTGGTGACCCCTCTAGTGATAGGAAGATCTATATAGAGGAATCCGGACCTCCTTCCTCCTGCTGGTGATCCCTCTAGTGATATAAAGATCTATATAGAGGAATCAGGACCTCCTTCCTCCTGCTGGTGACCCCTCTAGTGATATAAAGATCTATATAGAGGAATCAGGACCTCCTTCCTCCTGCTGGTGACCCCTCTAGTGATATAAAGATCTATATAGAGGAATCAGGACCTCCTTCCTCCTGCTGGTGACCCCTCTAGTGATATAAAGATCTGTATAGAGGAATCAGGACCTCCTTCCTCCCGCTGGTGACCCCTCTAGTGATATAAAGATCTATATAGAAGAATCAGGACCTCCTTCCTCCTGCTGGTGACCCCTCTAGTGATATAAAGATCTATATAGAGGAATCAGGACCTCCTTCCTCCTGCTGGTGATCCCTCTAGTGATATAAAGATCTATATAGAGGAATCAGGACCTCCTTCCTCCTGCTGGTGACCCCTCTAGTGATATAAAGATCTGTATAGAGGAATCAGGACCTCCTTCCTCCCGCTGGTGACCCCTCTAGTGATATAAAGATCTATATAGAAGAATCAGGACCTCCTTCCTCCTGCTGGTGACCCCTCTAGTGATATAAAGATCTGTATAGAGGAATCAGGACCTCCTTCCTCCTGCTGGTGATCCCTCTAGTGATATAAAGATCTATATAGAGGAATCAGGACCTCCTTCTTCCTGCTGGTGACCCCTCTAGTGATATAAAGATCTATATAGAGGAATCAGTACCTCCTTCCTCCTGCTGGTGATCCCTCTAGTGATATAAAGACCTATATAGAGGAATCAGGACCTCCTTCCTCCTGCTGGTGATCCCTCTAGTGATATAAAGATCTATATAGAGGAATCAGGACCTCCTTCTTCCTGCTGGTGACCCCTCTAGTGATATAAAGATCTATATAGAGGAATCAGGACCTCCTTCCTCCTGCTGGTGATCCCTCTAGTGATATAAAGATCTATATAGAGGAATCAGGACCTCCTTCTTCCTGCTGGTGATCCCTCTAGTGATATAAAGATCTATATAGAAGAATCAGGACCTCCTTCCTCCTGCTGGTGATCCCTCTAGTGATATAAAGATCTATATAGAGGAATCAGGACCTCCTTCCTCCTGCTGGTGATCCCTCTAGTAATATAAAGATCTATATAGAGGAATCAGGACCTCCTTCCTCCTGCTGGTGACCCCTCTAGTGATATAAAGATCTATATAGAGGAATCAGGACCTCCTTCCTCCTGCTGGTGACCCCTCTAGTGATATAAAGATCTATATAGAGGAATCAGGACCTCCTTCCTCCTGCTGGTGACCCCTCTAGTGATATAAAGATCTATATAGAGGAATCATATTTTATTCACAATAGAAAACATATCACATGTTTAAACTGGGAAAATTGACCATTTTAAGAATAAAATAAGGTCATTGTGAAATTGAAGGCAGCAACACATCTCAAAATAAGTTGGAATAGGGCAACAAAAAGCTAGCAAAGTACAACCCCAATTCCAAAATAGTTGGGGCGGGGCCACGTTTAGCACGGTGTAGCCTCCCCTCTTATTTACCCAACATTCTGTAAATGTCTGGAGATTGAGGAGACCAGTTGCTGGAGATTGTTATCCCATTAATGCCTGATATAGGATTCTAACTGCTCAACAGTCCTGGGCCTTCTTTGTTGTATTTTTTTATATTTTCAATTAGTGAAAGGTCTAGACTGCAGGCAACCAGTGAAGCCCCTGGATTCCTCTACTAGGAAACTATGCTGGTGTCATATGCTGGTGTCAGTATACAGTTTAGCATTGTCCTTCTGAAATATGCCAGGTCTTTCCTGAAAAAGACATCATCTGGATGGGAGCATATGTTGCTCTAAAACCTGAAGGAACCTGTCACTTTACTCAGAATAGATAAAATGATACCATCACTTTGAGGATAATATAGAAGATGATAATCTGACTGATGGGTGTTTAAAGTGATTGTAAGGGTTCATTAAAAAAAATAAATAAATAAACATTTCATACTTCCCTCCACTGTGCAGCTTGTTTTGCGCAGAGTGGCCCCGAACCTGCTCTTCTTCTGGGGTCCCTCGGCGGCTCTTGTGGCTCCTCCCCACATCAGATAACCGCCTAGGAGAAGCGCTCTCCGGGGGGGGGGGTTACCTTGCAGTTGCGCTCCCAAGTCCAGCATTTGCATCCATAGAGGCCGAATGCAGGACTCGGCCCCGCCCCCCGGCGCCCGCATCATTGGATATGATTGGCCGCAGCGGGAGCCAATGGCTACGCTGCTATCAATCTATCCAATCAAGAGCCGAGCACCCCAGGCAGAGAGACAGGGCTCAGGTAAGTAAAACGGGGGGGGGGGGGGGGCTGGTCACTTACAGGTGTTTTTCCACCTTAATGCATAGGATGCACGAGGGTTTACAACCCCTTTAAGGCTTTGAAATAATTTTCTCCATGTAGGCTGTAAAATCCATATATTAGAGGAGCCCCTTACACATGTAGGCTGTTCTGCACAGTCACTGTGCTTTACCTGTTTATCACCCAGTCCAGACTCACAGAATCCCATTCTTGTGGCCTATTATGTAATTGTTTTTGTCTCAACTGGGATACTGACTACAGCTAGGCATAGATGGACAGATGTCTTCCTGATGTGAGGAGAGACCTCTGTCCATCCTCTGTAGTGTCGGAGAGACCTCTGTCTGTCTTCATGTAGTGTTGGAGACACTTCTGTCTATCCTCTGTAGTGTCAAAGAGACCTCTGTCCATTCACTGTTATGTCGGAGAGATATCTGTCCATCCTATGTAGTGTTGGAGAGACCTCTATTGTGTCAGAGACCTCTGTTCATCCTCTGTGTTGTGGGGACCTCTGTTCATCTTCTGTCATGTTGTGGAGACCTCTGTCCATCCTCTGTTGTGTTGTGGGGACCTCTGTTCATCTTCTGTCATGTTGTGGAGACCTCTGTCCATCCTCTGTGGTGTTGTGGGGACCTCTGTCCATCCTCTGTGTTGTGGGGACCTCTGTCCATCCTCTGTGTTGTGGAGACCTCTGTCCATCCTCTGTCATGTTGTGGGGACCTCTGTCCATCCTCTGTGTTGTGGAGTCCTCTGTCCATCCTCTGTAGTGTTGTGGAGACCTCTGTTCATCCTCTGTCATGTTGTGGAGACCTCTGTTCATCCTCTGTCATGTTGTGGAGACCTCTGTCCATCCTCTGTGTTGTGGAGACATCTGTTCATCCTCTGTCATGTTGTGGGGACCTCTGTTCATCCTTTGTTGTGTTGTGGGGACCTCTGTCCATCCTCTGTCATGTTGTGGAGACCTCTGTTCATTCTCTGTTGTGTTGTGGGGACCTCTGTCCATCCTCTGTAGTGTTGTGGAGACCTCTATTCATCCTCTGTAGTGTTGTGGGGACCTCTGTTCATCCTCTGTAGTGTTGTGGAGACCTCTGTTCATCCTCTGTCATGTTGTGGGGACCTCTGTCCATCCTGTGTCATGTTGTGGAGACCTCTATCCATCCTCTGTTGTGTTGTGGAGACTTCTGTCCATCCTCTGTAGTGTTGTGGAGACCTCTGTTCATCCTCTGTTGTGTTGTGGAGACCTCTCTTCATCCTCTGTCGTGTTGTGGGGACCTCTGTCCATCCTCTGTCATGTTTTGAAGACCTCTGTCCATCCTCTGTCATGTTGTGAAGACCTCTGTTCATCCTCTGTAGTGTTGTGGGGACCTCTGTTCATCCTCTGTAGTGTTGTGGAGACCTCTGTTCATCCTCTGTCGTGTTGTGGAGACCTCTATTCATTCTCTGTTGTGTTGTGGGGTCCTCTGTCCATCCTCTGTCATGTTGTGGAGACCTCTGTTCATCCTCTGTCATGTTGTGGAGACCTCTGTTCATTCTCTGTCGTGTTGTGGGGACCTCTGTCCATCCTCTGTCGTGTTGTGGAGACCTCTGTTCATCCTCTGTCATGTTGTGGGGACCTCTGTCCATCCTCTGTCATGTTGTGGAGACCTCTGTCCATCCTCTGTTGTGTTGACCTCTGTCCATCCTCTGTTGTGTTGTGGAGACTTCTGTCCATCCTCTGTAGTGTTGTGGAGACCTCTGTTCATCCTCTGTTGTGTTGTGGAGACCTCTGTTCATCCTCTGTCGTGTTGTGGGGACCTCTGTCCATCCTCTGTCATGTTGTGAAGACCTCTGTTCATTCTCTGTCGTGTTGGAGCTCACTGCAGTTTCTTGTGTGGCCCGCCTTATAGACAAAGCTGTGTCAACACCTCATTGTGTCCCTCTATGAGATAAAAAATGGATCTAATGCACAAAAATCTTCCAGGAAGCTGGAAAATTAATGCGTGGAATACCACACAATACCAAATCAAGGACAGGATTGTCAGTAGGCACTTGAAGGGAGATATACAAAGCCATTGAAAAAATTCTTTTAACGTGTATCTAAACACAGGAACAAATATGGAATATATTCCAGTCCTTAGTGTGGTGGCTGCTTTAGTTTACCTTTTTCAGGTTTTCTCCTTTAATATCACCTCGTGATCCCTCCAATAACACTCTTCCTGTCCTAGGGTGACAACGACCACTGTACTGTATCTATGGAGGGTAGCATTGTCACCCTGGGGCAAGAATACAGGGTATTCTGTAGTTCACAGAGGTGAATTCAGTAGGACTAATAACACTGCAAACTTGCCAGCTCACAAGATTTCTGGCAGGATCAACAGGTATTTCTAGCACTTTATAAACAAAACACTTTGAATAATAAAGAATACGAGGAGTTGACTGCTTGGGTTTACGTCCACTTTAAGGTAAATGTAATGAGGATTCCTCTTGTATTGTGTGATCTGCCAGTCGAAACCCAATTCATCGATTTTTCTGGATTCTTTGATCCAGTGTGATCCTGTGTGATGGTTATGGAGGAAAGTAGTTTAATTTGCATCCAATTTTACTAACGACCATTGTGCATGCTGCCATCACTGATTTTCTGTTTCCATCTTTCAGTTCCCACTCGTCTTATTTCTTCATTTTGTTTTTTTCCCATTTTTTTTCTTCTTTTTAGTTTCCACCCTTCAGATAAATGTGTCCTCCTCTCCTTCCCAGTCTCCTCCTCCTGACTATAGTAACTATGGAGCTGCTTCTGCCTCTGGTGTCTTCCCACCACCCTCATATGCCAAAGTCATCTCTACAGCTTCTCCTGCTGCTCCCGGAGCTACTTATAAACCCGCTCACATACCCCCCAGTGGTGACTCCTCCGAGTTCCTGCCCGGAAACGAGCCTTCCCAAGGTTCCGCCTTTTCTCCAGTACGGCCGAGCAATGGGACCCTGTCACGAAGCGTCAAACAAATCTCCTTGTCCCCACCCCCTGTTTCTGGCACCCATTCCCCCTTTGCTTCTCATCAGACTGTCAGGTCTCCATCTGTGACCTATTCCTCCCGTTCTTCCTCTCCCGCTGTCTCAGTGGTGTCATCTGGGTTCAACCAAAGTGTGTCTCCAATTCCGACAATGCTTTCTCCGATTCCTGATCCCCAGAATGTCAGGATGAAGGGAGGCCCCGACAAAACGGTCCAAAAACCTTACTTACCTCAACTAGACCTAGATGACCGAGGAGAAGAACCACAAGCCCCTCAAAATCCAAGACCCCACTTTAGAGCCACCGAGCGTTCTTATCTGTCCTGCTTAGAAACTGTACCTCTAGCTCAAATGTCCGTCATCGCCACCCCTACCGGAACCCTGAGCTCCACCCAACCTTTCCATCCTTCCTCCCATGCTCCGCAGCTGTCCTCACACATTGTCGCACTACCTCCTCCTTACGCTGCTGTATCTGACATCCATTTGTCCAAGAGGACCACGCATTGCTTGACTTCATCTGCCATTTCCCACTTAAGTAAGTACATGTGTTTCCGTACGTGTAATAATACAGCATGGCATGTTTTCTTGACTTCCAGTATGAGGGTATAAAAAAAATCTAAAAACTGTTGTGTGTCCAGCCAGGCTGATGTTGGCTTCCATTCAAGGAACCTCGGGTATTGGTTTACCATTTATCTGTTGTATATATCTATGTCCAGGTGAACTTGTTAGAACTTATAGATCAGTTTAATTCTCCCACCTTTCTATCTCTTTATAGTTCTGTATCCCATCCTGTTAATAATGACTTTTGCAAGGAAATACCTTGAAATACCTCTTTCTTTTAATTGAAGCTTCCGGCTCTCCCTCTCCAGTGCTCTGTGCTTGGGGGAGCTGAGTGGCAGCCACACCTCTCATCACAAGTGTCCTCACTCAGAGAAGGAGAGGGGGCAGGGTGGATCTGGCACTGATTCTAACTCTGGTGGGACTGCACAGTCATATTTAGCTGCTGGAGGAGGTGAGAATGAATAGGAATGTTCTGTCTACATCTCCATTTTCAATTGGGCTTTAAAATCTACTTTAATTACTATTAATGTAAAAATTTGCCTTAATTTGGGCACAGCAAGGAAAGGGTTAACTGCTATAGACAGTTGTTGTTGTTGTTGTCTGTGCTTCCATTGGAGAGATTTCCCCTCACTTCCTGTCCCAATGACCACATAGGAACAAAAATAGTATTAAAATCCCAATGGAAGAACATTTCTGTAACTTCAAAAACTAAAAATAAATGTAGCAAAGTCTTTAGCCTCTTCCAGTCTAATGAGGACCTCCAAGGCCAAAGATAGCTGACATCCTTCAATATGTGGTGGGTTGTGAGGCATAGTGGGTGCAAAGATGGTAAAAGTCATTGGGCGCCAGACACTTCTTGGATGTAAAAGAGGTTTTATTTCTTTTAATAGTCCTTTTTGTATTTTTGGGGGAAAGAGGGTTAGGGCCAGGACACCCTTAAGTAGTTGTACATTCAATTGTCAGACTGCAAGATTTCAATAGGACAGCCGTGCAGCGAAAGGCCCCAGCAGGGTGCCACATCTGCTCATGCAGGAATGCCGTCTCCTATGTCAACAGTCTTTAACAGTTCCTAAGTCAAACGTAACAATTCCTTCAGCTTCACTACAACTGCCTCTTGTAGTTCTTCAACACTGAGCCCCCGATCTCTCACTGGACCCAACTTATTCACTGACTCTGAATCCTTAGAGCTCCTCCAAGCTTTGCGGTGGTATCTCCCTCAAGCGTCACCTACGCTTCCCTGGCTTGGCTCTCCAGATACTTCTCAAGCTTCACCCCTGCTGACCGACTCGGTCCCTGGCTTGACACACAAGGCTGCTCTCCAAGCGTCACCTTCACTGGTTGGGTCCTGACGTGATCACCGCCTGAAGTTTCCCAATTCTCCACCGTGCCCGTTCGGTGAGAATGCTGCTCCGGTACTTGCTTCAGTCACTCACTGTGGTCCCTGGTAATAAGGCAATTGGTCCCTTAGTGGAGACAGCTCAACTTCTACCTCTGACCACGACAGGTTCTCCAGCCGGCGGAACCGTCACTTCTGGTTGGACAGCAAGCCACAGTCCCAACCCTGCACTGCCCTCTTGCTCCTGGGTAGGCCCTCAGACAGCCTGGCAGCCAGAAGCCCCCAGGATAGGCCCAATCTCCGGCCTAGCAGCCTGGGACGTACGACATAGTCCACCCAGACAGCCGTCCAGTTGGCACGGAACACAGATCACCTGACTCCACCCAAATATATAGGCTCTCCCAGCAGGCCAAGGGATTCAAGAAAACCCCTGCCCATTGGCTGGGATACCCCACATACCCATAACCTGACCTTGAGTTGCCCTTCTCATATCTAGTACCACCAAGTACCCAGCCACCTAGTGGTAGAAGAGAAAAGTGCAACAAGGCCAAACTTAGGAAGAAATCAATGGATCTCTATCAATCAACCAGGATAACTACTCCTGGCAAGTAAATTAGTGAGGAGCTCCCTGTCTAAGCTACAGGGTGCTACATAAAGATCTACTTTAATCCCCACAAATGGCGACACTCCACTGGAGAAGACCCCTGAGAAATGTATGCAAATGGAAACACATCCACTAAGAAGGCTACAGGGACCACTCATGATCTAGTGATCAATAAGAATGTCCAGCATTGTCCCCCATGATCTAGTGATCAATAAGAATGTCCAGCATTGTCCCCCATGATCTAGTGATTAATAAGAATGTCCAGCATTGTCCCCCCATGATCTAGAGATCAATAAGGAAGCCAAGCATTGTCCCCCATGATCTAGAGATCAATAAGAAAGCCCAGCATTGTCCCCCATGATCTAGTGATCAATAAGAATGTCCAGCATTGTCCTCCATGATCTTGTGATCAATAAGAATGTCCAGCATTGTCCTCCATGATCTAATGATCAATAAGAATGTCCAGCATTGTCCCCCATAATCTAGTGATCAATAATAATGTCCAGCATTGTCCCCCACAATCTAGTGATCAATAATAATGTCCAGCATTGTCCTCCATGATCTAGTGATCAATAAGAATGTCCAGCATTGTCCCCCATGATCTAGTGATCAATAAGAATGTCCAGCATTGTCCTCCATGATCTAGTGATCAATAAGAATGTCCAGCATTGTCCTCCATGATCTAGTGATTAATAAGAATGCCCAGAATTGTCCTCCCATGATCTAGTGATCAATAAGAATGTCCAGCATTGTCCTCCATGATCTAGTGATTAATAAGAAAGCCCAGCATTGTCCCCCATGATCTAGTGATTAATAAGAATGTCCAGCATTGTCCTCCATGATCTAGTGATTAATAAGAATGTCCAGCATTGTCCTCCATGATCTCGTGATCAATAAGAATGTCCAGCATTGTCCCCCATGATCTAGTGATTAAGAATGCCCAGAATTGTCCTCCATGATCTAGTGATTAATAAGAATGCCCAGAATTGTCCCCCATGATCTAGTGATTAATAAGAATGTCCAGCATTGTCCCCCATGATCTAGTGATCAATAAGAATGTCCAGCATTGTCCCCCATGATCTAGTGATCAATAAGAATGTCCAGAATTGTCCCCCATGATCTAGTGATCAATAAGAATGTCCAGCATTGTCCTCCATGATCTAGTGATCAATAAGAATGTCCAGCATTGTCCCCCATGATCTCGTGATCAATAAGAATGTCCATTAGTTCATCCATTAAATGCTGTGGGAGACCTAAGATGGTGCCCAAGAAGGCGCGGGGTGCCGCTAGAAGCGTAACCTCACCTCAAAGCCAGTACCGCCCAATCTGGTGTTGTTATGTTTATGGCGGCATTCCCTGCTTTCTTGGGTGCCATCTTAAGTCTCCCACAGCATTTTATGGAGGAATTACTGTTCGTCGTTGAGAAGCCTCTGAGGAAGTTTGGGTTTTCCCAATTAAACCAGTCAGGCATGTTTTGAGCAGCCATTCTTGATCCAGCTGTGTTGTCTTCTACAATCTTCAATCTGAAGATGGACTATTTCCAACAGATGGAAACTGATTTCGCTAAGGATTAGGTACAGTGAGGGACTTACTTTATGATTGCAGCTTTTTACTCTCCTTCTCTGAGTTCCAGAGACTATGGGCGCTTCATAACCCTTTATACTTTATCTTGCACCTCCCTGTAGCCTTCTTGGTGAATGTGGGTTTGATGCTAAACATTACAGGAGAAATCCAACTTGAGATGTGTCAGCATTTAGAGTGTCAAGTACTCCTAAGAGACCTCATATACCTTCAAGCATCTGGTTAATCATCCTGATATATGAAACCTCCTGAAAACCTATGGGGGAGATCAACTTCCGGGATCTTCACTAACGCTAAATTCATTATTTCCTTTATAGCATCATCACTACTTGTGGTCCCATAAATGGCGGTCCCTAGTGAATCTCTGTTTGATAACCTTTATGGGAAGTCCAAATTGGTTTGAATCACCTGCAAGGTATCACCATACATAGATTAGCAGTGTCCTGACCTCTGGAAGAACTCTCTGGAAACGCCTTGCTGTACACAGTTCACCTTGGTATGGACTCCCAGCATCCTACCAAAGAGATCCCATTTTCTACTCCGCCGCGTATTGAGGGGGAACTGCAATAAGTTGTTCTATCTTGATGGGGATCATCTCTAGGAGGTAACGCTTTCTATATGAAATATATATAGGAAGGTGCCCAGTAAATATCGCATACTTTGCTTTATAGGTTTCTCAGAGGAGACTTACCTGGATATTTAGGGTGACTCGGCTTTATCTTTAGGAAGGATAGTTGAAGGTTTTTACCTGCCAGGGTTTTTGTCTATTATTAGAAAGTATCAATAAAATATCAATATAATCAATACAAGGATCTGTAGAAAACAGCCGACTGCGTTTGTTTTTATGTTTTTCTATAAATAAAGCATGAATGGTTTCCAGTATATTATATCCGCGCTCACCCACTTCCAATAGTTTTTTTTTTCTAAGAAGTTTGAAAGTTATATGACATTTGCTGCTTTATAGATCTGCCCCAAAATCTATCAACCCCCAATATTTGAAATCCCATGTATACCCTCTTACCTGTCCTCAGATGTGGCGGCTGCATTTGTTTTATTTTTTCCTATATTTTCACCTGGTGATCCTGCCAGTAACACACTTCCTGTCCTAGGATGACAACACTCACTGTACTTTATCCATGGAGGAGCAGCGTTGTCACCCTAGGACAGGAAGTGATAGGACTACATAAAATCTCCTCTTTCCTCTTCTCCACACCATGGGGTTGGTGTTCTGTAGTCCTTACACACTTCTGGAAATGCTGCGATAACACTGGGAATGCACAGATCAAAGGATAATACTGGATTTCAGGCAGGTTTATTTATTTAACATATTGCGCAGATTTAACCTTTTCATCGATATATTCTACAGACCATCGGGAAGAAATAAGAGACGCTCATTGTGGGGTTTCCTGGACTCCTCCCCAACCCCCTCCCCCACAATGGCTTCCCTACCAGGCTCTGATCATGGCGCTATAACATGTTGACTTTGCCATCACAGATATTATGTTCACCTCAGTTGTGCCCGTCATTGGTGAAATGTCTGTCAGTCAACTGATGGTGTAATCTTCTGTAGCACCTTGGGGTTTAGGCAGGGTTGCGCCTCACAAATCCACTTGCCAGGAATAATTATCCTGGTTGATTGTTAGAGATCTAGTGATTTCTCCCTAAGTTTGGCTTTGTTGCACTTTTCTCTTCTACCACTAGGTGGCTGGGTACTTGGTGGTACTAGATATGAGAAGGGCAACCCAAGGTCAGGTTATGGGTATGTGGGGTATCTCAGCAAATGGGCAGGGGTTTTATTGAATCCAAGAGCCTATATATTTGGGTGAGGTCAGGTGGTTGGTGTTCTGTGCCACCTGGACGGCTGTCTGGGTGGACGTGTGTTGTGTTGCCCGGGCTGCTAGGCTGGAGATTGGGCCTATCCCGGGGGCATCTGGCTGCCAGGCTGTCTGAGGGCCTATTCAGAATCAAGAGAGCAGCGTAGGGTTGGGATTGTGGCTTTTAGTCCAACCAAAAGTGACGGTTCTGCTGGCCGGAGAACCTGTCATGGTCGGAGGTAGAGGGGAAGCTGTCCCCAGTAAGGGACCATCCATCTAATTACCAGGGACCACTGTGAGTAACTGAATCAAGTACCGGAGCTGTATTCTCATCAACCGGGGACGGTGAAGAATTGGGAAACTTCAGTGAGTATCAAGTCAGGGACCCAACCAGTGGAGGTGACGCTTGCAGATCAGCCTTGTGTGTCAAGCCAGGGACCGAGCAGGAAAAATGGGGTGAAGCTTGAGAAGTATCTGGAGTGCCAAGCCAGGAACCCAGCAGAGAGGTGGGGGTGAAGCTTGAGGAAGATACCACCATGAAGATTGGAGGAGCTCAGGGGATTCAGTAGCAGTGAATCAATTGGTCTAGTGAGAGAGACCGGGAGCTCAGTGGACTGAAGAACTACAAGGAGTAATTGTAGTGAAAGTGAAAGAACTGTTACACTTTGTGTTAGGAACTGTTAAAAACTGTTGCCATAGGAGACAACATTTCTACACATGCAGATGTGGTGTCTTGCTGGATGCCTTTCCCTGCATGGTTGTCCTCCTATTGAAGTCTCGGAGTCTGCCAATTAATCTTGCAATTACCTAAGGGGGTCGTGGCCCAACCCTCTCTCCCCCAAAAAAGTTTGTTAAGAGAAATAAACTTTTTTTTGCATTCAAAAAGTGTCTGGCACCCAATAACTTTACCTACCCTCCACCCACCATGCCTCACAACCAACTACATACAGAAGGATGTCAGCTATCCTTGGCCCTGGAGGTTCTCATTAGATCAAAGGAGGCCTGGGACCTTGCTACACTTCTATAGTCCTCATATAACCGTTCTTATAGTTCAGTCAGTTGATGGTGTAATGTACTCCAGTCCTCATACTGAAGAGGTCATATAATGGTCCTTATAGCTCGGTCAGTTAGTTACATAGTAGGTGAGGTTGAAAAAAGACACAAGTCCATCAAGTCCAACCTATGTGTGTGATTATGTGTCAGTATTACATTGTATATCCCTGTATGTTGTGGTCATTCAGGTGATTATCTAATAGTTTCTTGAAATGATCGATGCTCCCCGCTGAGACCACCGCCTGTGGAAGGGAATTCCACATCCTTGCCGCTCTTACAGTAAAGAACCCTCTACGTAGTTTAAGGTTAAACCTCTTTTCTTCTAATTTAAATGAGTGACCACGAGTCTTATTAAACTCCCTTCTGCGAAAAAGTTTCCTCCCTATTGTGGGGTCACCAGTCCGGTATTTATATATTGGGGGGTCACCAGTCCGGTATTTGTATATTGTGGGGTCACCAGTCCGGTATTTATATATTGTGGGGTCACCAGTCCGGTATTTATATATTGTGGGGTCACCAGTCCGGTATTTATATATTGTGGGGTCACCAGTCCGGTATTTATATATTGTGGGGTCACCAGTCCAGTATTTGTATATTGTGGGGTCACCAGTCCGGTATTTGTATATTGTGGGGTCACCAGTCCGGTATTTATATATTGTGGGGTCACCAGTCCGGTATTTGTATATTGTGGGGTCACCAGTCCGGTATTTATATATTGTGGGGTCACCAGTCCGGTATTTATACAATGAAATCATATCCCCTCTCAAGCGTCTCTTCTCCAGAGAGAATAAGTTCAGAGCTCACAACCTTTCCTCATAACTAAGATCCTCCAGACCCTTTATTAGCTTTGTTGCCCTTCTTTGTACTCGCTCCATTTCCAGTACATCCTTCCTGAGGACTGGTGCCCAGAACTGGACAGCATACTCCAGGTGCGGCCGGACCAGAGTCTTGTAGAGCGGGAGAATTATCGTTTTATCTCTGGAGTTGATCCCCTTTTTAATGCCAATATTCTGTTTGCTTTGTTAGCAGCAGCTTGGCATTGCATGTCATTGCTGAGCCTATCATCTACTAGGACCCCCAGGTCCTTTTCCATCCTAGATCCCCCCAGAGGTTCTCCCCCCAGTCTATAGATTGCCTTCAGATTTTTGCCACCCAAATGCATTATTTTACATTTTTCTACATTGAACCTCATTTGCCATGTAGTTGCCCCTCCCCCATTCATTTGTTCAGATCTTTTTGCAAGGTTTCCACATCCTGTGGAGAAATTATTGCCCTGCTTAGCTTAGTATCATCTGCAAATACAGAGATTGAACTGTTTATCCCATCCTCCAGGTCGTTTATGGGGAACTGTGTCAAATGCTTTTGTAAAATCCAGATACACCACGTCTACGGGCCTTCCTTTATCTAGATGGCAACTCACCTCCTCATAGAAGGTTAATAGATTGGTTTGGCAAGAACGATTCTTCATGAATCCATGCTGATTACTGCTAATGATATCATTCTCATTACTAAAATCTTGTATATAGTCCCTTATCATCCACTCCAAGAGTTTACATACTATTGATGTTAGGCTAACAGGTCTGTAATTCCCAGGGATGTATTTTGTGTCCTTTTTAAATATTGGTGCTACATTGGCTTTTCTCCAATCAGCTGGTACCATTCCAATCAGTAGAGAGAAAAAAAACAGGAAGCAGACACCTCTTAGTTAAGACTGTATAGTAATAGACAAAGTGCATTAAAAACACTCACATTTAGGTTTCATTACTCAGGCACAGGGTAGTCCGGTACACCAATCCCTGTCACAGCTTCCAGCAGATGGAGTCACATCCTGTGAATCCTTCTCATGGTCGGCGTCCTGACCAGCATGTGTGCAGAGTCCAAAGCGAGGCTTGGAGAGCAGCTGGTGGATTACAGGGAAGTCCAAAGTGAGGCTTGGAGAGCAGCTAGTGAATTAGGGCCCTTTCACACTGGGGCGGGCGTTGGCAGGAAAGCTCCGCTATTGTAAGCGGCGCTTTACCGTCGGTATGCGGCCGCTAGCGGGGGGGTTTTACCCCCTGCTAGCGGCCGAGAAATGGTTAAAAACCACCGCAAAGCGCCTCTACAGAGGCGCTTTGCCCGCAGTATAGCCGCGCTGTCCCATTGATTTCAATGGGCAGGAGCGGTATACACTCCGCTCCTTCACCACTCCGAAGATGCTGCTAGCAGGACTTTTTTTACCGTCCTGCCAGCGCACCGCTCCAGTGTGAGAGCCCTCAGGGCTTTCACACTGGAATGAAAGCAGCAGCACTTTCGGGTCGGTTTGCAGGCGCTATTATTAGCGCAACAGCGCCTGCAAACCGCCCCAGTGTGAAATTCTCAAGCTGAATTATATAGGCTGTGAACAGCCTTTTTATGTGCCTTGGTACCATTCCAGTCAGTAGACTGTCAGTAAAAATTAGGAACAATGGTCTGACAATCACTTTACTGAGTTCCCTAAGTACCCTCAGATGCAAGCCATCTGGTCCCGGTGATTTATTAATGTTAAGTTTCCTAATTTTAATTCCGTCCTCTGTTAACCATGGAGGTGCTTCCTGTGATGTATCATGAGGATAAACACTGCAGTTTTGGTTACTGAAGCCCCCCGATTCACTCGTGAAGACTGAAGAGAAGAATAAATTCAATACCTTTGCCATCTCCCCATCCTTTGTAACCAGATGTCCTTCCTCATTCTTTATGGGGCCAATATGGTCTGTCCTCCCTTTTTTACTGTTTACATACTTAAAGAATTTCTTGGGATTTTTTTGCTCTCCTCCGCTATGTGTCTTTCATGTTCTATCTTAGCTGTCCTAATTGCACCCTTACATTTCTTGTTGCATTCTTTGTAAAGTCTGAATGCTGAGGATGATCCCTCAACCTTGTATTTTTTGAAGGCCTTCTCCTTTGCTTTTATATGCATTTTTACATTGGAGTTAAGCCATCCAGGACTTTTGTTCGGTCTTTTAAATTTATTTTCCAATGGGATACATTGGCTAATGCCCTTATTTAATATGCTCTTAAAGCAAACCCATCTCTCCTCCGTATTCTTTGTTCCTAATATTTTATCCCAATTTATATCTTCTAGCAAGGTTTGTAGTTTAGAGAAGTTGGCTCTTTTGAAATTCAGTGTCTTTGTGTTCCCTTCATGTTTCCTATTTGTGTGATTTATACTGAAACTAATTGACCTGTGATCGCTGTTACCTAAATTGCCCCGTATTTCCACATCTGTGATCAGGTCTGTATTGTTGGTAATCAGTAGATCCAGTAATGTTTTATTTCTAGTTGGTGCATCTACCATCTGACCCATAAAATTGTCCTGCAAGACATTAAGGAACTGGCGAGCCTTAAATGAATGCGCGGTTCCCTCCGCCCAGTCTATGTCTGGATAATTAAAATCCCCCATTATGATAACACTTCCCATCCTTGCTGCTAATCCAATTTGTGATAGGAGATCCGTCTCCATTTCCTCCCTCAGGTTAGGGGGCCTATAGCATACTCCCAGTATTATTTTCCCCTTAGCTTCATCCCTTTGGAGCTCTACCCATAAGGATTCCACCTCCTCTCTAGCTCCCTCAGTGATGTCATCTCTCACATTCACTTGTACATTATTCTTGATATATAGGCATACCCCTCCCCCTTTTTTACCCTCTCTATCCTTGCGGTATAGGGTATACCCTGGAATGTTTGCCAGCCAATCATGAGAGCTGTTGAACCAGGTCTCTGAAATTCCCACAAAATCCAAATCCTCCTCGTACAACAGTATCTCTAGTTGATACAGTTGATGGTGTAATGTTCTCCAGTCCTCATACTGAAGAGGTCATATAATAGTCCTTATAGTTTGGTCAGTTGATGGTGCTGTGTTCTCCAGTCCTCCTACTGAAGAGGTCATATAATGGTCCTTATAGTTTGGTCAGTTGATGATGCTGTGTTCTCCAGCCCTCATACTGAAGAGGTCATATAATGGTCCTTATGGTTTGGTCAGTTGATGATGCTGTGTTCTCCAGCCCTCATACTGAAGAGGTCATATAATGGTCCTTATAGTTTTGTCAGTTGATGATGCTGTGTTCTCCAGTCCTCCTACTGAAGAGGTCATATAATGGTCCTTATAGTTTTGTCAGTTGATGATGCTGTGTTCTCCAGTCCTCATACTGAAGAGGTCATATAATGGTCCTTATAGTTTTGTCAGTTGATGATGCTGTGTTCTCCAGTCCTCCTACTGAAGAGGTCATATAATGGTCCTTATAGTTTGGTCAGTTGATGGTGTAATGTTCTCCAGTCCTCCTACTGAAGAGGTCATATAATGGTCCTTATAGTTTGGTCAGTTGATGGTGCTGTGTTCTCCAGTCCTCATACTGAAGAGGTCATATAATGGTCCTTATAGTTTGGTCAGTTGATGGTGCTGTGTTCTCCAGTCCTCATACTGAAGAGGTCATATAATGGTCCTTATAGTTTTGTCAGTTGATGATGCTGTGTTCTCCAGTATTCATACTGAAGAGGTCATATAACGGTTCCTGTTTTTCTGCTCTTCTTTCCTAAGGTCCCATGGTTCCTCCTGGTCACCCTTCATCAACTGCTATGGTAGCTTCCATCGGGGTGGTACCTGCGCCAGCTAGTGGGCCCCCGCCTCCACCGCCACCGGGTCCTCCACCACCAACAGGAGCTACCCCGCCACCTGCCCCTCCCCTCCCCGCCGGAGGAAGCCAAGGCGGGGTGGTGTACGAGGATAGTCCCGCTTCTGGGCTGGCTGCGGCTCTGGCCAGTGCCAAACTGAGGAAAGTACAACGGGTGAGGATTTCCTTTTAATGTGTGACGTCTGGTCCTCCTTTTCCATCATTCTGATAAGAACTGTACAAGGGTGGCTTCCCAACAACTGCACAACACAATTCCCTATCTAGGGGGCGATCTCAGGCAGATCCAGCCAATCAGCAGCTCTGCCTGAGCTTTGATCCTCCCCCTAAACCGAGATCACATGATTAAATGATTATCTGGCAGAATGAGGAAGTGATAGAGGTTGGTTGTTTGTCTTGCCTTTTGTTATATGCTGGGGTGGAGTGATAAGACGGGGGATGGGAGAGGATGGTATCATGTATTTATTTGTGATGTTCTTCCTAATAGTAAAGTGAGAAAAATCATTTTAATAAGACAAATATATAAAATATTACATCTAAATATTTTGTATTTACTAATTGCAGCCAGCAGAGGGTGAGCTGCAAGCAGGCAGAATAGGAGAGATCAGATTACACAGACTGCAAGATGACTCAGAAGGACACACCCCCTTTCTGGTGTAGTCAGTTTACACAGTCTGCCGGAAAGCATGTATGCAGAATTTTCTTTTAATGTGAAAACCCTTTGCAGACTATGCAGTATGTGCGTCAAATGTTTTTGTTCAATAAAGATTTTTAAACGTATCTTTAACAAAAATAAAACCTCAATGTTGGCGCTAAATAAATCCTGGGAATAATAGTAAGAATGTTGATTGGGAGACGATGGATTTGTGGTCATGTGGTAGGAGCTGTGGTAGGGACCACATTTGTGGTCACGTGGTAGGAGCTGTGGTAGGGACCACATTTGTGGTCATGTGGTAGGAGCTGTGGTAGGGACCACATTTGTGGTCACGTGGTAGGAGCTGTGGTAGGGACCACATTTGTGGTCATGTGGTAGGAGCTGTGGTAGGGACCACATTTGTGGTCACGTGGTAGGAGCTGTGGTAGGGACCACATTTGTGGTCATGTGGTAGGAGCTGTGGTAGGGACCACATTTGTGGTCATGTGGTAGGAGCTGTGGTAGGGACCACATTTGTGGTCATGTGGTAGGAGCTGTGGTAGGGACCACATTTGTGGTCACGTGGTAGGAGCTGTGGTAGGGACCACATTTGTGGTCATGTGGTAGGAGCTGTGGTAGGGACCACATTTGTGGTCATGTGGTAGGAGCTGTGGTAGGGACCACATTTGTGGTCATGTGGTAGGAGCTGTGGCTCTTGAATCATGGCTGCTCTTTGCACTTGTTGTATCGTCTTTTCTATGTAAAGCCAGAAGACGTTTCCAGCACTTCCAGTCCCTGCGGGGCAACCAAAACTGATGCCAACCGAACGAGCAGCGGAGGAGGGGGAGGAGGACTGATGGAGGAGATGAACAAACTGCTAGCCAAGAGGTACGTCCAACATGAATGAAAAAATCCATTCTAGAATGAGGTACAGACAATGCTGGGCTTTCTTTTTAATTACTAAACCATGGAGGACAAATCTGGACATTCTTATTAATCACTAGATCATGGGGGACAATGCTGGGCTTTCTTATTGATCACTAGATCGTGGGGGACAATGCTGGGCTTTCTTATTAATCACTAGATCATGGGGGACAATGCTGGGCTTTCTTATTAATTACTAGATCATGGAGGACAATGCTGGACATTCTTATTAATCACTAGATCATGGGGGACAATGCTGGGCTTTCTTATTAATCACTAGATCATGGAGGACAATGCTGGGCTTTCTTATTAATCACTAGATCATGGAGGACAATGCTGGACATTCTTATTGATCACTAGATCATGGGGGACAATGCTGGGCTTTCTTATTAATTACTAGATCCTGGGGGACAATGCTAGACATTCTTATTAATTACTAGACCATGGAGGACAATTCTGGGCTTTCTTATTAATCATTAGATCATGGAGGACAATGCTGGGCTTTCTTATTAATCACTAGATCATGGAAGACAATGCTGGGCTTTCTTATTGATCACTAGATCATGGAGGACAATGCTGGGCTTTCTTATTGATCACTAGATCATGGAGGACAATGCTGGGCTTTCTTATTAATTACTAGATCATGGGGGACAATGCTGGGCTTTTTTATTAATCACTAGATCATGGAGGACAATGCTGGGCTTTCTTATTGATCACTAGATCATGGAGGACAATGCTGGGCTTTCTTATTAATCACTAGATCATGGAGGACAATGCTGGGCTTTCTTATTAATCATTAGATCATGGAGAACAATGCTGGGCTTTCTTATTGATCACTAGATCATGGAGCACAATGCTAGACATTCTTATTAATCACTAGATCATGGAGGACAATGCTGGGCTTTCTTATTAATTACTAGATCATGGGGGACAATGCTAGACATTCTTATTAATTACTAGACCATGGAGGACAATGCTGGGCTTTCTTATTGATCACTAGATCATAGAGGACAATGCTGGGCTTTCTTATTGATCTCTAGATCATGGGGGACAATGCTGGGCTTTCTTATTGGTCACTAGATCATGGGGGACAATGCTGGGCTTTCTTATTAATTACTAGATCATGGGGGACAATGCTGGGCTTTCTTATTAATTACTAGATCATGGGGGACAATGCTGGGCTTTCTTATTCATCAGATCATGGGGGACAATGCTGGGCTTTCTTATTAATTACTAGCTCATGGGGGACAATGCTGGGCTTTCTTATTCATCAGATCATGAGGGACAATGCTGGGCTTTCTTATTAATCACTAGATCATGGGGGACAATGCTGGACATTCTTATTAATTACTAGACCATGGAGGACAATGCTGGGCTTTCTTATTAATCACTAGATCATGGGGGACAATGCTGGACATTCTTATTAATCACTAGATCATGGAGGACAATGCTGGACATTCTTATTAATTACTAGACCATGGAGGACAATGCTGGGCTTTCTTATTAATCACTAGATCATGGGGGACAATGCTGGGCTTTCTTATTAATTACTAGACCATGGAGGACAATGCTGGGCCTTCTTATTCATCAGATCATGGGGGATAATTCTGGATCATTGCGGCGCTGGGCCTGAATACAGAATGCCGTTTTCAGCCCTTCCTTGAACTCTGATTGGGTCCATAACTTACTATCTGTGTAAGAGACATAAATTGCGGTTTGGTGGACACATTTGTCCTCTGTGATGGTAGATATGGAATATCCGTAGAGCAGACAGTCATAGACAGGTATATTATGTCTCCTTATCTCATTGGATCCCCGGGAATCTGGCTCTGTTTTTCCCTCTGTGCTCTGATCCTCTTAGGACTGTCAAAGCTCCTTTCTTGCTATGATCTGCCCCATGTCAGCTCTTCTGTCCAGCACCAGAATGAATATGTGCTGTGTAATTGGGAGGTTGACATCTAGTGGTCGTTTGTGGGAATTGCAGCTTTTAATTAAAGTGGTTGTATAGCTTTGTTTTTTTTTGTTTTTTTTAAATAACAAACATGTTATCCTTCCCTCCACTGTGCGGTTTGTTTTGCACAGAGTGGCCCCCATTCTGGGGTTCTGGGGTCCCACGGCGGCTGTCTCGGCTCCCCTCCGCTAACGCTAATCCCCTCTCTGAAGCTCTTTCCTGAGTTGGGGTTAGCTGGCGGGCGCGCTCCCATGTCATACAGTTGGTGTCCGTAGACGCCAAGTGTATGACTCGGCCCCCCCCCCCCCCCGGCGACCGCGTCATTGGATGTGATTGACAGCAGTGCGAGCCAATGGCTGCGCTGCTATCAATCTATCCAATCAACAGCCAGACTCCGTGGAGAAGAGGACGCCGGGGGACGCACACAGCAGGTGAACAGGCTCAGGTAAATAACACGGGGGGGCCCATGACAGCGAGGTGTTTTTTCACCTTAATGCATAAGGTGCAAAAAACACGAACCTTTACAACCCCTTTAACTTTGTGCTGTGTGAAAGTGTATAAATAGACGACTTCTTCTGATCCCTCCCATCCTTTATAAAACCCACGTGATTGGTTGAAACATGTCGGCAAAGACACCACGGCAGTGACGCGATATGTGTCACAGATGACGCACCACGTCACGTCAGCGCAAGCGCAAGCGCAGTACACACTGTGAGGATAGTGGGAGATATCTCCAGCTGAGATATCAGGGCGGCTTCACAGCGGTATCAGCAGAAGTGCCCTGTGGACCTCCCTGGACTTCCATGTGGCAATGGAGCGCCTTGCCTTACAGGACCTGTGGAGGGCGAGATCCCCTTATAGACGGCATCCTATGGAGATAGCTGGGACACCTACCCGCTATTAGAGACTCTTGTCCACAACGATTGTGTGAGCCGACCAGTGGGACCTACCCGCTATTAGAGAGTCTTGTCCACAACGATCGGGGGAGCCGACCAGTGGGACCTACCCGCTATTAGAGACTCTTGTCCACAACGATCGGGGGAGCCGACCAGTGGGACCTACCCGCTATTAGAGAGTCTTGTCCACAACGATCGGGGGAGCCGACCAGTGGGACCTACCCGCTATTAGAGACTCTTGTCCACAACGATCGGGTGAGCCGACCAGTGGGACCTACCCGCTATTAGAGAGTCTTGTCCACAACGATCGGGTGAGCCGACCAGTGGGACCTACCTGCTATTAGAGAGTCTTGTCCACAACGATCGGGGGAGCCGACCAGTGGGACCTACCCGCTATTAGAGAGTCTTGTCCACAACGATCGGGGGAGCCGACCAGTGGGACCTACCTGCTATTAGAGAGTCTTGTCCACAACGATCGGGGGAGCCGACCAGTGGGACCTACCTGCTATTAGAGAGTCTTGTCCACAACGATCGGGGGAGCCGACCAGTGGGACCTACCTGCTATTAGAGAGTCTTGTCCACAACGATCGGGGGAGCCGACCAGTGGGACCTACCCGCTATTAGAGAGTCTTGTCCACAACGATCGGGGGAGCCGACCAGTGGGACCTACCTGCTATTAGAGAGTCTTGTCCACAACGATCGGGGGAGCCGACCAGTGGGACCTACCCGCTATTAGAGAGTCTTGTCCACAACGATCGGGGGAGCCGACCAGTGGGACCTACCTGCTATTAGAGAGTCTTGTCCACAACGATCGGGGGAGCCGACCAGTGGGACCTACCCGCTATTAGAGACTCTTGTCCACAACGATCGGGGGAGCCGATCAGTGGGCCTGTGATTGTCATTGTACAATAATCCTGACCTGCCGATGAGCTTTACCCGCTATCCATGATCTTCACATTGGGTTACCCTTCTTATAGGGCTTGGCCTGAAGCTGAACCAATTACTGACTACTGGGGAATAAATGCCACCCGCTAGACACTGTTTACCACCAGTGGAGTCAACTAAGCTAACCCCCTGGGATCGCTCTTTATAGGGTCTACCTTTCAAGTGTGTGAATTCCCAATAAATGACCACCTTATCCCCCAGCTGGGGGCTGGATGGTCAATAGTGATGGGATATCCACGTTTAGTGATGGTGCTACTTACCAGGACTTCCATGCCTATCTACCCGCCTATTCACTGGGGTGTATATGGGGTGTGTATGGGGTGTATAATGGGGTGTATATGGGGGGTATAATGGGGTGTATAATGGGGTGTATATGGGGGGTATATGGGGTATGTATGGGGTGTATATGGGGGGATGTATAATGGGGTGTATATGGGGGGAAAATGGGGGGTTTATGGGGTGTGTATACGGGGTGTATACGGGGGGTATATTGGATGTGTATGGGGTATGTGTGGGGGGTATATGGGGTGTATATGGGGGTGTATATGGGGTGTATATGGGGGGTGTATACGGGGTGTGCCTGATGTATGACGTGACGCAGCTGCTTTTATATAGACGATGTTGTCTTCTTCTAATATTAGTCTAGGTGTTGGGGGGTATATGGAGTGTGTATGGGGGGTATATGGAGTGTGTATGGGGGGTATATGGAGTGTGTATGGGGGGTATATGGAGTGTGTATGGGGGGTATATGGGGTGTGTATGGGGGGTATATGGGGTGTGTATGGGGGGTATATGGGGTGTGTATGGGGGGTATATGGGGTGTATACGGGGGGTATATGGAGTGTGTATGGGGGGTATATGGGGTGTGTATGGGGGGTATATGGGGTGTGTATGGGGGGTATATGGGGTGTGTATGGGGGGTGTATGGGGTGTATACGGGGGGTATATGGGGTGTGTATGGGGGGTGTATGGGGTGTATACGGGGGGTATATGGAGTGTGTATGGGGGGTACATGGGGTGTATACGGGGGGTATATGGAGTGTGTATGGGGGGTATATGGAGTATGTATGGGGGGGTATATGGGGTGTGTAGGGGGGGTATATGGGGTGTATACGGGGGGGGTATATGGGGTGTGTATGGGGGGTATATGGGGTGTGTATGGGGGGTATATGGGGTGTATACGGGGGGTATATGGGGTGTGTATACGGGGTGTATACGGGGTGTATACAGGGGGGTATCTAGTTTTTGTAATCATTAATTGTGCAATAATAAAGTTCCCTTGATAAGCAGCTTGGTGGCTTCCTTTCTCAGGAGGGTCTTCTTTCCCCCTTCTCTATTTTTCTTATCAATCACGAGATCATGGGGGACAATGCTGGGCTTTCTTATTGATCACTAGATCATGGAGGACAATGCTGGGCTTTCTTATTGATCACTAGATCATGGGGGACAATGCTGGACATTCTTATTGATCACTAGATCATGGGGGACAATGCTGGGCTTTCTTATTGATCACTAGATCATGGAGGACAATGCTGGGCTTTCTTATTGATCACTAGATCGTGGGGGACAATGCTGGGCTTTCTTATTAATCACTAGATCGTGGGAGACAATGCTGGGCTTTCTTATTGATCACTAGATCGTGGGGGACAATGCTGGGCTTTCTTATTGATCACTAGGTCATGGGGGACAATGCTGGGCTTTCTTATTGATCACTAGATCATGGGAGACAATGCTGGGCTTTCTTATTGATCACTAGATCATGGAGTACAATGCTGGGCTTTCTTATTGATCTCTAGATCATGGGGGACAATGCTGGACATTCTTATTGATCACTAGATCATGGGGGACAATGCTGGGCTTTCTTATTGATCACTAGATCATGGGGGACAATGCTGGGCTTTCTTATTGATCACTAGATCGTGGGAGACAATACTGGGCTTTCTTATTGATCACTAGATCGTGGGGGACAATGCTGGGCTTTCTTATTGATCACTAGGTCATGGGGGACAATGCTGGGCTTTCTTATTGATCACTAGATCATGGGAGACAATGCTGGGCTTTCTTATTGATCACTAGATCATGGAGTACAATGCTGGGCTTTCTTATTGATCTCTAGATCATGGGGGACAATGCTGGACATTCTTATTGATCACTAGATCGTGGGGGACAATGCTGGGCTTTCTTATTGATCACTAGATCATGGGAGGACAATGCTGGGCTTTCTTATTGATCACTAGATCATGGGAGGACAATGCTGGGCTTTCTTATTGATCACTAGATCATGGAGTACAATGCTGGGCTTTCTTATTGATCTCTAGATCATGGGGGACAATGCTGGACATTCTTATTGATCACTAGATCGTGGGGGACAATGCTGGGCTTTCTTATTGATCACTAGATCGTGGGGGACAATGCTGGGCTTTCTTATTGATCACTAGATCGTGGGGGACAATGCTGGGCTTTCTTATTGATCACTAGATCGTGGGAGACAATGCTGGGTTTTCTTATTGATCACTAGATCGTGGGGGACAATGCTGGACATTCTTATTGATCACTAGATCATGGAGGACAATGCTGGGCTTTCTTGTTGATCACTAGATCATGGAGGACAATGCTGGGCTTTCTTATTGATCACTAGATCATGGGAGGACAATGCTGGGCTTTCTTATTGATCACTAGATCATGGGAGGACAATGCTGGGCTTTCTTATTGATAACTAGATCATGGGGGACAATGCTGGACATTCTTATTGATCACTAGATCATGGAGGACAATGCTGGGCTTTCTTGTTGATCACTAGATCATGGAGGACAATGCTGGGCTTTCTTATTGATCACTAGATCATGGGAGGACAATGCTGGGCTTTCTTATTGATCACTAGATCATGGGGGACAATGCTGGACATTCTTATTGATCACTAGATCATGGAGGACAATGCTGGGCTTTCTTGTTGATCACTAGATCATGGAGGACAATGCTGGGCTTTCTTATTGATCTCTAGATCATGGGGGACAATGCTGGGCTTTCTTATTGATCTCTAGATCATGAGGGACAATGCTGGGCTTTCTTATTGATCACTAGATCATGGGGGACAATGCTGGGCTTTCTTATTAATCACTAGATCATGGGGGACAATGCTGGGCTTTCTTATTGATCTCTAGATCATGGGGGACAATGCTGGGCTTTCTTATTGATCTCTAGATCATGGGGGACAATGCTGGGCTTTCTTATTGATCTCTAGATCATGGGGGACAATGCTGGACATTCTTATTGATCACTAGATCATGGAGGACAATGCTGGGCTTTCTTGTTGATCACTAGATCATGGAGGACAATGCTGGGCTTTCTTATTAATCTCTAGATCATGGGGGACAATGCTGGGCTTTCTTATTGATCTCTAGATCATGGGGGACAATGCTGGGCTTTCTTATTGATCACTAGATCATGGGGGACAATGCTGGACATTCTTATTGATCACTAGATCATGGGGGACAATGCTGGGCTTTCTTATTGATCTCTAGATCATGGGGGACAATGCTGGACATTCTTATTGATCACTAGATCATGGGGGACAATGCTGGGCTTTCTTATTGATCTCTAGATCATGGGGGACAATGCTGGGCTTTCTTATTGATCTCTAGATCATGGGGGACAATGCTGGGCTTTCTTATTGATCTCTAGATCATGGGGGACAATGCTGGGCTTTCTTATTGATCTCTAGATCATGGGGGACAATGCTGGACATTCTTATTGATCACTAGATCATGGAGGACAATGCTGGGCTTTCTTGTTGATCACTAGATCATGGAGGACAATGCTGGGCTTTCTTATTGATCTCTAGATCATGGGGGACAATGCTGGACATTCTTATTGATCACTAGATCATGGGGGACAATGCTGGGCTTTCTTATTGATCACTAGATCGTGGGAGACAATGCTGGGCTTTCTTTTTGATCACTAGATCGTGGGGGACAATGCTGGGCTTTCTTATTGATCACTAGGTCATGGGGGACAATGCTGGGCTTTCTTATTGATCACTAGATCATGGGAGACAATGCTGGGCTTTCTTATTGATCACTAGATCGTGGGGGACAATGCTGGGCTTTCTTATTGATCACTAGATCATGGGAGGACAATGCTGGGCTTTCTTATTGATCACTAGATCATGGGGGACAATGCTGGACATTCTTATTGATCACTAGATCATGGAGGACAATGCTGGGCTTTCTTGTTGATCACTAGATCATGGAGGACAATGCTGGGCTTTCTTATTGATCTCTAGATCATGGGGGACAATGCTGGGCTTTCTTATTGATCTCTAGATCATGAGGGACAATGCTGGGCTTTCTTATTGATCACTAGATCATGGGGGACAATGCTGGGCTTTCTTATTAATCACTAGATCATGGGGGACAATGCTGGGCTTTCTTATTGATCTCTAGATCATGGGGGACAATGCTGGGCTTTCTTATTGATCTCTAGATCATGGGGGACAATGCTGGGCTTTCTTATTGATCTCTAGATCATGGGGGACAATGCTGGACATTCTTATTGATCACTAGATCATGGAGGACAATGCTGGGCTTTCTTGTTGATCACTAGATCATGGAGGACAATGCTGGGCTTTCTTATTAATCTCTAGATCATGGGG